>RJWH01000449.1:510640-705266 GCA_004363575.1 Solenodon paradoxus | reverse complement strand
ATTATTTACCTCTGAGGGTCGGGAACCGTCTCTTGTAATGTCTAATATATTTAGTTTCATCGTGTAGCTCTCACTAAAATACTTAGCACAGTGCACATAGTAGGTACTTGATGTTTGAATGAGCTGCAGAAAGCTCTGAGCCTTAGGAACATTGAACCTGGAAAAATACTAACCTTTTCACCCTTTCTCCAGCCACCCAGTTTTCATTCCTGAAGCAGTCAAAGGTTAAAACTGCATTTTTCCTGAGTACTTATATAAACAGATCCATCCATTCATCCATACTATATAGCAATCCCCCCCCTTATTTTTTGCTTACAAAAATGATAGCATATTCTAAACATAGTTCTGTTCTGTGCATTGTAGTCATCCGAACAAAGGAATGCTGTTCTGTTCTAGGTACCACTAACATTTCTTATTTTAAGACAATTGTAGATTCATATGTAGTTGTAATAAATAATATAGAGGAATCCTGTTACCTGTTACTCATATCTCCTCAATGGTAACATCTTGCAAAAATATGGAAAAAGAGCACAACCAGGAAATTAATTCTGATCCAATCCTTTTAATTCAGATTTCACCAGCTTTACATTTATGTGTGAATATTAACTTCTATATAGCTTTATCACATGTAGATTTTTGTGATCATCATAATCAAGATAAAAGAAATATAACAGTTATATCACAATAATTTCATGCTACATTTTTTTTTTAAGGAAAAAGTACAGGCAGAGATGAAGGCGAGTGGGCTGGCAGGCAGGCAGGAAGCGAGAGGAGGAGGAAGCATCTTGATTATTATTTAGTTGTTCACACTGGTTATTTCTCCCTGCACCTGAGACTTGAACCCAGGGTATGTGTCTTGTTCCTTCAGAGGCAATTGACTGAACCGCTGCTTCACCAGGACATGCCTCATGCTATATTTTATAGTCCCAGCCACTTCCTTCCGTTTGATCCTTTCTAAACACTGGCAACTATTAATCTGTTTTTCATCTCAAAGGTTGCAATATATAACCCTTGAAATTGACCTTTTCACTCAGCCTAATTCCCATTAAATAAGTCCATTAAAATTGTTGCGTATATCAGGAGACATTCTCTTATGTATCCGTAGTGTAGTTATTACATAGGAGATTTAACATTGATACATTATTATCTAAATGTGTAGTCTATAGTCTAGTTTTACCAGTTGTACCAATAATATTCTTTACAATTTTTAAAAATTATTTTTAAATATTTTTTTAAGGTGCAGGCAGGAATGAAGGCAAATAGGCAGGCAGGCAGAGAGAGGAGGAGGAAGAGGAAGAAACATTTATTTTTATTTAGTTGTTCATCTTGGCTGTTTGCTTCTTCCTACCCGCAGCCTAAGTCCCTGGAATGTGGGTTGTGTCAGGTGGCCTTATCCACCAGACTACCTGGGCGTACCCTTTCTTTTTAAAGGAAAGGCAGGTAGGAATAAAGGCAGGCAGACCTGAAGAGAGAGAAGGAAAAAGTATTTATTTTATATCTGATTTAGCTTTTCATCTAGGTTGCCCCCCTCCCCCATCCTGTTCGCCCATCCTTTCCCTGTCCCCACATGCCCCCCCTGCCCTCCCCCCCAAGCACTAGGACACAAACCTCAGTCTTTGCAGTATACGTAAATTGTGCTAGCCAGAGGTGGGAGACCTAACAGCTGTTCCATGAAGACTTCCCCACTGAATCCTGCATCACATTATGTGTGTGATTGTCAGGTTTTTCTAATTTCCTTTAAAGTGAAACAGTTTGTTTGCTGTCTGTTTTGCTTTTTTTAAAAGGAAAGGTGCAGGCCAGAATGAAGGTGGGTAGACAGTGGACCTTTGGATGTATCTGGACTACGCCCGTTGTGTGCTAAACCACTAGGCCACTAGGGTGCGCCAATTGTCATATTTTCTTAAAGGTCATTTTAACTGTTACAGTTTATTATATATTGTTTTTGAAGACCTTGACAGTTTTGGATCAGGTATTTTCCACAGTGTCCTTCAATTATATTTCTCTTAGTTTTTACTTTTTTTTTTTTTTTTTTTTAAAAGTCTATAGAGATAAAGTTCCACTTTCTTTTTTTGTTTTTGTTTTTCCTTCCCCCGGTCTCCAGTCTTGAACCTGGATCCTTGGGCTTTACATGGCAGCTTGCCCCTTAGCCATTAAGCAACAGGGCTGTGCCCAAAAGTATTTTTTTTAGTTTTTCCCCTTCTCCTGCCTTTGGGTCTCAAACCCAGGTCCACAGCTTTCATAGCTTGCCCCTTAGCCACCTGAGCTACATTGAGGGATTAAGTACCACTTTTATCACATCATTTCAAATTTAAGGCACTACTGCTAATATGATTTATCACTGTTTATGTTGAATGTGATTACCTGGCTTAGGTAGCTTTTGTCAAGACTTCTCCATTATATGGTTAGTCTGTTCCTCCTCTTTTCATGTTCTCTTCGAAAGGAAGGCATTCTGTTCAATCTATACATAAGTGAAACATTATACTCCATCTCCTGTAGGGGGGAGTACTACATAAATTACTTGAAATTCTTCTACCTGGGAGATTTGTTTCCCCTGCTACCACACATTTATTTATACTAGTATGGAATCATGAATATTTGTTTTTATTACTAGGGTATAATCCAGCACTGTTATTTTATTGTTTAATGTTCCAGCTTACCTATTGGGAATTCTTTTCAGTTGATCTGTGACTCTTTGATAGACTGATCCTTCTTGGCTGACAGAGTAAGGGGATATATGAGTATACCTGTGGATATGTACGCATCTATAAATATTTCTATATTTAACTATGAGTTTGTAATGATGTTTCCAACTCTAATCCATTCTAATCTCATCTTGTTTAACTGTCCTAATTCCAATGGTGAGAAACCTGACTTTAGTTTTCTGAACAGAAATTTTAATGAAGACTAATTTACCCTCCCTACCCCTCTCCCTTTATTATGCTTTTGGTATGTCTAAAAGCTCATCACCAAACACAAGGTCACCTAGATTTTCTTCTAGAAGTTTTATGGCTTTGTATTATGCATTAGAAATAACTTTTTAGTGACCTTTTAACTGAGATGATTTTGACTGCTTCAATAAATCATATATTTTGGCACCTGCCACCGCACCCCCCCCCCCCATCTTTAATTTCTAGGATGGGCCATAGATGCCAGTCATTAGTTTCACAGTTAGGAAAAATAATTGGTGAAATAAAATTTTAGAGCTTTTTTTTTAAAGGAAAGGAATGAAGTTGAGTAGTCAGGAAGGAGGAGAGAGAAGGAAGAAACGTTTTATTTTATGTTTACTTAGTTGGTCATTTTGGTCCCTCCTGGTCCCCACACCACCCCCATCAAGGACCTGGACCCACGTCCTGTCTTTGGGATGTGTGTGAACTGAACTCTTGACCAAAAGTGGCAGACCTAACCGCTACTCTGCCTGAGTGCTCCAAGTTTAGAACTTCTTGAGAGGTGAATAAAAAGCTTTGATAATGTCAGATTAAGCCAAGAAACATTACTTACAAGGATATGTTTGTATCTCACCATATGACAACATATAATGTAATAGTTAATTTTTAAAAACCCTGAATTCTGGAGACCCAGTCTGTGTGAGCTGGGCTAGTAGCCAGACTCGAATTATGTAAGAACATTCATGGTTGGGAGAGTAGCAAATCTAGATTGTAGGCTGTAAAGCAGTTTATGGGAAAGACAATGGAGATAATCTTAGCTAATTAGGAAAGACAATAAAGAGGGTAGGAGGAGAGGAAGAAGTAAGGTATGTTTCAAAATCAGAAATAGATCTGGTTGGATGGGCTTTTAGATGCTTCCAGATGCTGGAATTAGGTTTTATTTAAAAAAATTTTTTTGAATAGGTAATAGACTTATGATTCAGAATTCCAAAGAAGGTATATACACTGGTAGAGTAGTGGTTATGTCAATTGCCTCCAGAGGAGCGCAGGTCACAAACTCCTGGGTTGGAGGGGCACTGGGAACCAGATAACCAGTGTGAACAACTAAATAAAAATAAAATAAAGTGCTTCTTCCTGCTGTTTATTCCAGCCTTCCAGCCTACTTGCCTTCATTCCTGCCTATACCTTTCCTTTAAAAAAAAAATTCAAAATGAATTTTGAGTTTTCTAAAAAACTGCTCCCTATATACCTGGGAAGAAATTGCTGAAATTTAGAATTCTTAAGGAATTATGTGTTTTGAATTTAGCTACCAGATTTTAGTTTATTTTGTAGCGATGTTCTTAATAATTGTAAGAATATCAAATAAGACATACCCTGTTGGGTCACGGTCACATACAGCCCAAAGATGAGGTGGGATTGGGACAGGGACGGGGAGCATAGCATGCAAAGACATTCACTGTGTCATACCCTTAGAACAAGGTCCATGGAACTATAATAATGATGATCTAGAAAACAGGTTTTTCTTGTAAAGAGGAGAAAACTATTATCTATCATATTCACTAAAGTGGATTTATATTTTGCTGTATTCTCAACTGTATTTTTGTTACCTATTGAAAACCTACAGCCTTTAAATGGATACAACACTATTATTATTTGAACACGCCCCCACCCCCCCTTTTTTATTTTTATTTTTTATTTAAAGAGAAAGGTCTGTAGGCAGAAATGAGGAATTTAGTTCTAGTCTCTCACCTTCCCAGCCCCAGGCTGTAAACCTGGGTCCTTGGACTGTATCTGCATTGTCCCAGGCACAGGCTTAATACCTGACCCACTGGGCAACCATATGTTGTAATTTGTAACTACTAAAAGTTTTAAGTGATCTGCTTTTATAAAACATAATAAACTAGGAATTTACTGTAATGACTATTTTCTAAAATATTCATATAGCCTTTTTTTCCTCTAAGAGGTCAAGTAATTTGTTAGGTTACAGATGTTCTTATTTCATTATCTAAACAGTGTGGTAACCTGTTTGGTATAAGTGACCTAAAAGTAATTGAATGCTTTGCCAGTATGGGGTAGACTACTATTGAACTGACTGGCCCAAATTCAGACCTTGGAATGTCAAATTTGCACTGCCAAGAGCTTGGGGCGTTCAAGAGCGCACTAGCACAGAGACGTCTTAAGATTGAGACCGAGTTTGCATTGTAGAGCTTCGTTTAGTGAAGACCTTGAGAAGGAAGCCATCAACTCTGGGGTGTTGTGCAGGTTACGGTAGCTCTCTAGAGCTTTTCTCATTTGTCTTGTTTAGTGTCTTAGTGTGACATACAAACCTCATGCCAGGCTCAATTCCTTCTTCAGATATCCAATTAATGAACTAACTTGTACATGTTTGTTAAGCATGAAGGTACTGGATAGTGAGAGACAGATGCATGTCCTATGATGTTTGTGTTTACTGGGATTTGTAAGGTGATGTTTATTCATATAAATATAAAGGGACATTTATTTGAAAGACTAAATAACGACAAGAAAAAACTCTTTTTGAATTCTGATTTGATTGACAGAATTTTAAGAACTTCATAAACCAAATACATTCTGTATGTATCCTTAGTGGTGAGTCACTGGCACTCGCTACCTTGACAACAATTATCCTTCCCAACTCCCCCATTTTTTAAAACAGTGATTTAATTGTCTTTTTGCAGAGCTGGATACTTTTATTGAGCCAGAAGATTGGAGCAGTGGGTGTTTGTTTACAGTCTAAGATGTTTTTTAGGATCTGCTTTCCTTGTTCCCTTAGGGCTGAACTTTGAAAAGGTCTAATCTAGTGTGTTTGGGACAGGTCTGAATATATCCTTTGTTCTGCTTCCAGCACTGCTTTCAGTTTATCCTAAGACTCTTCTTCCGTACATTTCTGTTAGCTAAGGAATTGGCCATAGAGAAATCTGCTTTTCTCACCTCTGTTTTTATATAGGGTGTCTGATTATTTACCTTTATTTATTTACCATTATTCATGGAACGTTAATTGGGACAATATATGCTATATTTGAGACACTGAGGGTAGATAGTTGAAGGCTTGTGGCTTGTGACTTTAAGGAACTTTTAGAGAAAAGATAAGTCCTTGCTGCCCTGATGCTGAGTGACTGGCCCTGCAGCTGGGGAGGTGGGGCTGGGGCAGGACCCTCTTTGTTTTCTCCACTGCCCTGTCTCCAGCCACTCAGAAACCAAGCATGGATACAAAAGAAAGAATATCCAAATAAGGAAGATCACTGAGAAGAAAGGTAATACCTTCAAGGAGAGAGAAAATGACTCTTGACCAAGATAGGCCTAATGTTACCTTCTCAAAGCATCATTTAAACCCTCCGTCATCCTTCCAGTTTGAATAGATATTCAGTAAATAAAGACCATATCCATGGCAAAGTAGGGGAGTCTAGAACTTTTAAAGACTCATTTACTGCGTTTGGCTCCTATAGCTATTAAAAAACAATGTGAAGCTCTTATATACTTCTGCACTGACACCCACTGCACTAGACAATGATGAGAAACGTGAGAAGAAATTTTCCAATTGAAATTGACAAACCTGATTGTGTTTCAGCAGGACCATCAGTTTGAAATCTCAAAGCACAAATATTACATTAAGGGTTAAGTTTTCCAGTTTGAATTTAGGTGATCATGCAAAAAAATGAATTAAACTTGTAGGAGAGCAGTACTGCAAGAACACAATGTGCTTTCCATCGCAACAGGTGCCTTTTAAAGAGACAGAATTATGATTGTGCACTGTATTTACTGACAGTTTTATACCCTGAATCTTAGAAAACCTAAGGATAGGAGAAAGATAAGACTGAATCAGACATGGAAGAGTATATGTGGAAAAATAACTCCTCAGGAAAAAATATCCTGGAAACTCCACTCCGAATTAAAGCCATAGAAGAACTTGGAAGCAGTTGAAGATCTCCTTGGCACTTAAGTTAAAGGTTACAGAAAGACATGTCAATCTGATTATGAAGGGGAAGAATCACATACCCTTTCTCTGTACAAAGAATCAATGAAGATATTATTGAATTTGACATGAATTATGTAGAAAGATCTGCTTATTCATTTTATAATATATGTAATTTGGTATAAAAGCAAGATGTTATTAAGACTTTGAAAAAAAAGATAAATCTGATACTGTGAAGTGATAGAATTGTGCAGTGGTTTTCAAATCCCTGAGTTCTTTGAGATCTGCAAGGTCAAAAAACTATTTTATAACATGACTTTTTTCTCATTTGCTTACAGAAAAATGATATGATGGAGTTTTCCAGAGGCAGTATAACTTATGGTATTGCAGTAGATAAAATGTGGAAGTGGAAATGACAGTTTAGCTCTCTTACTAAGTTAACATTAAAGGGAGTTGCAAAAATATAAAACTAACTTCTTGCTAAGGGTTTGTTTTTGTTTTTTAAGTTACAGGCAGGAATGAAGAAGAATAGGCAGGAAGACAGGAAGAGAGAGAAGGAAGCACTTCATTTTATTTAGTTGTTCACATTGGTTGTACCCCCCTGGCCCTGAGTCTTGAACCCTGGACCTTGGACCTTCCAGGTGTACTAGACCTCTAGGCAGCCAGGACACACCCTTACTAAAGGTTTTGTTTTGAAAAAATAAAGGTTTTTTTTTTGTAAGGAGGAAGGCAGGCAGAAATGAAGGCAAATAGGCAGCAGGCAGGAAGAGAGGGAGAAGGGAAAGAAGCACTTTATTTAGTTCATTTTAGTTGTCTTCTCCCATCCCCCTCCCAGGTCCTTGGGATGTATGTGGACTGCACCCAACCACTGCTCAATCCAGGGTGCACCTTAGAATAGAAATTTCTAACCTAGTCCTCAGGAGAAAGGTGACTAAAGAAGGATTTCTGTATAAGGTGGTACCAGAACTTAATCACAGGTATTTAAATAACTGCCAGCTGGAATGTAGAGTGGGAGAGATTTTCAGAAGATAGGAAGACGGGGGTCACAGGTCTTACATGCCAGACTGAGAAGTTTATTCTTACTCTTACTCCTAGAAATGTTAAAGGATTTCTAAAATGTGTTAATATATTTTCTTTTTTAAAAATGCTTTTGATTAAGAGAACCTTTTTTTCCCCTAAGGAAAGGTGCAGGTGTGAATGAAGGCTAGTAGGAAGAAAGGAGAAAGAAGCACTTTCTTTTTACTTAGATGTACATCTTGATTGTACATTTCACCTAGGATGTGAATCTGGGCCTTTGGGATATAGGTGGCCTGCACTTTGGCTGGAGGCAGTTGACCTAACCACTACCACCAGGGTGTACCACTATTTTTTTTTTTTTAATGGGAAAGAAAGCAGTCAGGATTGAAGGCAAGTAGACCAGCAGGCAGAGACAAGAGGAAGACTCATTTTTATTTAGTTGTTCATTTTGCTTGTGCCCCACTGCCCATGTGAACTGGCCCTTGGGTTTTATGTGGACTGTGCCTCCATAGCTGCAGACATAACACCTGAGTCACCAGGGAGTGCCTAAAATTTGTTAATTTGTATCCTTACATGTGAAGTATTATTGGAAGAAGCTGTTTTACTGTATATATATTTTAAAAGATTAGAAGATTTGTTTTGATTTTGTGTGGTTTGCTGTAAATTAGCTGTTGGCATTTTGTATATCAGAATGATATTCTGTGCATTGACAGTGTGAATAATGTGTGACTTCAAGTCCTCATACTTATGTGTAGTTTTTGTATTTCCTTCAAAATGTAGGTTTCATGTAACCATTTTCAGTGATTAATTCTTATAAATTATAAAATTCTTTTTTTTTTTTTTTAAAGGAAAGGTTCAGGCACAAAGGCAAGTAGGCAGGCAGGAAAAGAGAGAGGAAGAAGCATGTTTATTTTTTAGTTGTTCACACTGGTTGCTTCACCCGCCTCCACCCCAGGAGTAGGTGGCTTGCTCTTTTGGAGGCAATTGACCTAACTGCTGCTCTACCAGGGCATACCAGTAAAATTCATTCTTTAAGGAAAGGTTCAAGTAGGAATGAAGGTGAGTAGGCAGGCAAACAGAAAGAGGAGGAAGAAGCATTTTTTAAAAATTAGTGTTATATTGAGGTAATTTTGTTTTACAAATTAAACTCATATGTTTAGGTTTCCCATCTGAGCAAGTTCCCCATTCCTCAAGTAATGTGTCAGCACACCCTTACACTCCACCAAATTGCAACGCGTTCTTCATCATTGTCCATTGGCCCCACTACACTTGCTGGCCCCAACCCTCCATCCCATTTCTTACCGGTAACTTCAGTTCTCTTGCTAATGTCCAAAAGTTGGTTTTATTTTGTCTGTTTTTTTTGCTTTTTCTATTCCTATTCTATCTATGAGCGGGGTCATCTAGTACCTGGCTTTCTTTTTTTGACATACTTCACTTAGCATAATTTCTAGATTTATCCATGTTGATTCAGATGACAAGATTTCAAGTCTTCTAAGGACTGAGTAGCATTCCATGTGTATTATACCACTTCTTCTTTATCCGTTCATTTGATGGTAAGCACTTAGGTACCTTCCAGTTCTTAACTATTGTGAATAGGGCTGCTATAAACATGGGAGTGCATAAACCTCAGTAAATGAATGTTTTTGTGTCTTTTGAGTAAATACTCAGAAGTGGGATGGCAGGATCATATGGGATTTCCATATGAAAGAAGCATTTTTATTTATTCTATGTAGTTATTCATCTTGCTTGTTTCTCTCAACCCCATGCCCTGAATCTGGATCCTTGAGATGTGGACACTGTCATTTGGAGGCAGCAGACCTAACCATTACTCCAGCAGGTCATGCCCTGTAATTTGATATTAATATACTACATATCTTTGTAAGCCAATACTGACAGAGACCTTCTGAACCTGGAAGCTAAGTTCATAGATAATAGCAAAGCACATACAACTCAATAATAAAAATTTAAATAATCCAATTTAAATTTTGGCAGAGGGTTTGATAAACATTTTTTCTAAAGGAAATATACATATGGCTAATAAGCACATGAACAGTTGTTCAACATCCTTAGCCATAAAGGAAATGCACGTCAAAACCATACTGTAAATCAAAACCACTTCACACTACTAGGATGGCTTTATTTTTTATTTCTATTTTATAAAGGAAAGATGCAGGTAGGAATGTAGGTGAGTAGGCAGGCAGGCTGGGAGAGGAGGAAGAAGCATTTTCTTTTTATCTTTATTTAATTCACACTGGTTGTTTACCCCCTTCTAGGGACTTGAACCCAGGATATGTGGCTTGTGCTCCCTCAGATGGGATCGACTCCACCAGGGCATGTCTAGGATGACTTTATAATCAAAAGATGGATGATAACAAGTGTTTTATGTGGAGTTGCCTTTTCATTGCTGGTTGGATTGTAAAATAATGCAGCTAGTATGTCAAAAGTGTTAATGCCTCAGAAAATTAAACAGAGTTACCAAAGGACAGTAATTCTATTTCTAGGTATATACCCAAGAGACTTGAATCACATGTTCATGCAGAAACTTATAGCAACATTATTTAAAATAGCCAAAAAGTGGAAGCATTCTAAATATCCTTTTCCTGAAGAATAAACAAAATGCCGTTTATCATGTATTGAATATTATTAAGCATTAAAAAGAAATGAAATTCCGTTGCATGCTATAAGATGAACCTTGAAAACATTATGTTAATTGAAAGAATCCAGTCACAAAACACCTTGTGTTGTATGATTCCATTTAGCTAAAATATCCAGAATAGGCAATTCCATAGAGAATTACTTGAAATAATCTCAGAGTTAGAGAAATTTTTAACATAAAGTCCTATTGGGTAAAAAGTATCCTCAAGACATTTACTATTTACCAGTAGAAGATGCAACCATGCAACTAATAAGAATTGTAAATACTTATAAATACTAATTGTAACACTAAAGTAGAAAATGATCCATTTCCTGTTTTTGCTACCATAGCTGTGGCTATACACGGAAAACTTCCTAGAATAACTTTTTCATTGCCCAAGTTAGGAACAAAGTGTTGGAGGAAGAGAAAGCAGACCAGAATGGCTCTAGTGGAGTGAATGAGAGTGGAAGATTCTAGCTCCTGTCTCCTTAGGTCTTTTTTTTTTTTTTTTTTAATTTAAAGAAAAGGTGCAGGCAAGCATGAAGGCAAGTAGATAGGCAGATAGGAAGAGAGAGGAGGAAGTGTAGTACTTTATTTTCTTTAATTGCTCATTTTGGTGGTTTCACCCTGGACCTTGGGTTGTATGTGGATTGTGTCCAGGGTTTATTAGACCCCTAGGCCACCAGGACAGTCCTGAAAGTCATTGTTAACATCATGTAGGTCTTAGTAGGTAATATTTGCAACTCAGTTACAGTGGGAAGCTTCTGGGAGGTTTTAAACAAGAAATTGACTTGATGTGATTTATGCTCTAGGAGACACATTCTAGCTGCTTGGTACAGATGAATTGTAGGCGCTAAAGTGGAGACAGGTAGACTGGTAGAGGAGGCTGTTGGAGCAACAAGACAGCCAAGAAATGCTGATGATTTCGATTTAGGCTGGGTAAGGGACAGTGGGAATGTTTGGGCCAGCTTAGTATGTTTTATAGGTGGAGCCATTTTTTTGTTTTGTTTTTTGCTTTGTCTCAGATGGTGCTTGAGGGGAAACAGAACAGGAGGATACCAAGAGTTTACTTTGTAGAATTATAAAAATGTTGGAAACCATCTAAATACCATAAACAGTAGAACATCCACACAATGAAGTGTCAGGAAAAATCTCTATGACTTGAAACAAAGTAATTTCCTTTGCATAGGTAATGGGGAAAAGTACAAAAGAATAACTGTAGTGTACTACCTTTTATGTAAGAAAAGAAGAAAAAGCAAGACAAAAGATGTACTTGCACATTTGTAAAAAAAAAAAAAAAATGTTGAAGGGATTTATCTTTAGTTTATTTTCTCCTTGGTATTTGATAAAATTTGAAAACCCATCCTGTAAAAAAGGATAAAGGGGATGGGTATGGAATAGCAAGGATAGAGGGATGCTTTTCTGAGTAATGTCTTTTTGTATAGGTCTGATTTTTAGAATTATACTCATGTTTCACATAGTTAAAAATCTGTCCCAAGTTCAAGACCCAGGACCAGGGGAGACAAGCAGGATGGACAACTAAATTCAGTAAATAAAATACTTCTTCCTCCTCTCTCTTCCTGACCTGTCTCTGGGTACCTTCATTCCTGCCTGCACCTTTCCTTTGAACAACAACAAAACCCAAAACACTAAACCAATTATCTGCATGGAGTTTGATTATAAACCTTAGGCTAAAAACAAAAATATGTAAACAAGTACTCGACTCTAATTTGTAGAATTGTTTTTTATACTGGTTTGAACTAAAACCCAGTAACTACTTTATGTGATTTTTTTTTTTAGGATTGAGTGTGATAATATATTTAAGATAACTCTTTACATTTACCAAGGTAAAGAGAGTTATAAATATGACTTGAACGAACATTGTGGTGTTAGATTGGAATCTGACATCAATATGAATTCTTGGTTATTTTTGGATGGATAGGCAGACAGCACAGAGACACACAAATGTATGTATGTATGCATGGGTCAGTATACATGTTTCCTAGCTTTTTCTACTGTTCCTTATCCTTTTTCTGTAAATGACATTCCTTGTTCTGAAGGGGAGACAGCCAAACTAATATTTGTAATGCACTGCAATAAGGGAAATACATAAAAGTCACAGCAGGATCCCATGGGAGTGAGTCTTAGGGGATCAGAAAGGATGCTGGAGAAAATGTTTCTAAGCTGGTACAGGTGCATAGAAGCTGGCCTGATAATGGACAGGGGCCTGGAATGAACAGCATTTACGCAGGCACACAGATTTTCAAGCTTAATTGTGGTGTTTACACAGTTGAGTCAAATAGTATTTTATTTGCATTTTTGATAAATGAGAAATGCATCATTTAATTCACAGTGAAGGGCAATTTAGGAATGAGGGAAGATAATGGTGGCAAACTTGGGGTGCTTTCCTTTTGTAGTCACCCTTATTTATTAATGAGCATGAATAGTTATTAAGAGTTGTTGCTGTGTAGAAAAGACCAATCCCTGGACTTCTAGGTGAGTGAGAGAATCTTTAGGTGAGGCCTTTTGGGGATACAAGAGGCTGTGTATACCTAGGGGAGAAGAAGTTGAACCCTGACTCTGAGAAATCAAAAGGAAATTATGGAGAAAATACTCTTTCTCATAGAGACAAGTGTTAGAGGATGACTTAGGATGATGACTAGAGCTAGATGGATATGTCACCCCACAGACTTCTGTGAGATGGGCAGCGTTGGGGTCTTAGAGATTGTAAAAGAATAGATCATGTCGTGGTGTGTGTATGTTGATAGTACTTGAACTGTCTTGCCTTATAAATTTACTAATCATTGTATAATAGCGCCTCATAATATTAGAAACTTCATAAATATGAAAGTTAAATAAACTCTCCCACCTCTATCCCTCAGCCACCCTGTTTCTATTCATCCATTTCTCCAACACCCCACTCTACCCAGGAAACTATTTTTTAGGTTATTGTCCATCTAGAGTTTTTTAATATAAATGAATACAATAAAAAACAGGTTCTAATTTCTGATAACATTATCTCTATGGTTTTGCTCATTGGCCTTCCTACCCTCCCTTTTACACATTGTGTTTTTTACTTAAAAATGGAGCTCTGCACAGAAGATCTTTCCATAGACTATGTAGACCTTCCCTTTAGATAATTTATTTAGACAATTCAGTATTGGTAGACATTTGAATTTTTTTTCCAGCTTATTATTATAGTGTTGTAGTGAATTACCTTGTACATATGTCATTTTAACCATATGAAAGTATATAATTATAGAATATATTTAGATATGATATTACTAATTAAGTGCCATATATTCTTGTTAAGTTTGATGGATATTGCCAAATTGCCCTTATGCTTGTATCCAGACTCACTAATAATAAGGGATAATGTGTATTGAAATTTGTCCTTTTTTCCCCTTTAAAAAAGATATTTTTGAGCATTTTTAGGTTCAGAGTAAAATTCAGTAAGAAGTACAGAGAGTTCCCATAAATCCCTACCACACAAGTGTAGCCTTCCCACTGTCAACATCCTGCACCAGGAAATTGGTTGTTTTTGAGTTGACTGATTCCCTTACTTTTGTAAAGTAAGCAGTTTGATATACATGTTTTGCCATCGTTCTAAAATTGAACATTCCTTCTATTTTGAAGAGTTTAAATGACCTTTTTAAAATGAAGAAACCAAGACTAGAATTAATTACTTTATAGTCAAATTTTGTTTTAAAAGTAACAATGAAAAGGTTTACAACCTTAATAGCAGCAATTATGCTTTCTTTTATTTCTCCTAATTTTATGAAACTTGAACATTTTTGAACCATTTTCTATGCTTCTAAATACAAAACATTCTAGCCAGATACATAAAGTTTCTTTAGGTAGTTAATTATTTTTTATTATAATTTCTGGGTAGTACCAAGAAATGTAAATAATTCCAACATTAGTGTGCAACATAAGCTTCCATCCAGTTTGAATGTACTTGTCCAGAAGTGAATGAAATGATCGGGATTACAGTGCTGCTATCATAAAGCAAAACTGTAAAATATTATTATGGAAGAATGGGACATAATGGTTGAGAGGAAAGAGCTGTGAGCTCACTTATCTTGGAAAACACCCAGGATTTTGGCCTCCAGTGGAAAGACAAAGCCATAAAAATTTGTGGATTTTCTCAATGAGACAGAAAAGTCAACTAAAAAATTACTGATAGAGGGCATGCTCTTATGGCTTAGGTGTTGTGAGGGTTGGGATGGACCCTGTAAAGCCCAAGCACTTGGAGTGGAGTTGGGGGAGAGAACCAAAATAAAACGAACAAATAAAAATGCTTCCTCCCCCCTCCCTCTCTGAAAGAAAAAAAAAAGTTAAAATTAATGTTCATCTCTAAAGGAGCCAAAAGCATATAATAGAGGAAGGAAAGTCTATTCAACAGTTGGTTTTGGGAAAACTGGATAGACAACTACAAAAAAAGTGAAATCATATTAATCATTAGCACCCTACCAAAAATTTAACTCAAAATGGATCAAAGACATGGACATAAGACCCCAAACCATAAAATACATAGAGGAAAATGTAGGAAAAATGCTCCATGACATCAGCCTTAAAGATGTCTTTGGGGGAGGCAAAGAAATAAAAAAGCAAAAGAAATAAAAAGTTAAACAAATGGGACTACATCAAACTAAAAAGCTTCTGCAGCAAAAGAAACCACCACTAAAAACAAAAAGCCAACCCATGGATTGTGAGAAGTTATTCACACAACAAGCATCAGACAAGAGCTTAATTTCCAAAATATGTAAAGAGCTTGGGAACCTCAATAAGAGAGCAAATGACCCCCTCAAAAAATAGGCAGAAGAACTGAATAAATATCTAAAGAAGACACACAGATGGGCAGCAAACACTTGAAAAAATGTTCCACATCACTCATTATTGGAGAAATGCAAGTGAAAACCACAATGAGGTATCTATCACTTCATACCAGTGAGAATGGCCTGTATCAAAAAAACTAGAAACAACAAATGCCAGATAGAGTATGGAGAAAAAGAAACTCTCTTACACTGTTGGTGGGAATGTAAATTAGTACAAGTTCTTTGGAAAACAGTATGGAGATTCCTCAAAAAATTAAAAGATGGAGTGCCCATTTGATCCAGCAATCTCACCTCTAAGCATATACCCATACCCAGTGAACACAAAAGCTAGTCAGAAAAAATGTCTGCACTCCTATGTTCATAGAAGCACAATTGACAATAGCTAAGACATGGAGTTAACTTAATTGTCCAGCAACAGATGACTGGACAAAGAAACTGATGAAGAGTACTTAATGGAATTCTATGCAGTTGTTAAAAAAAAGATGAAATTGTACCTTTTTAGCAACCTGAATGTAACTAGAGATGATTATATTAAATGAAATAAATCAGAATAAAAAAGAGAAGTACAGGCTCATTTCACTCACGTGTAATTTAAAGAAACAAAACAGATGTCCTGACAAACCCTAACAAAATTCATTGGATTCAAGACTGGCTACCAGGAAACTGGGAGGGGGTTGGGAAGGAGGGAGGAGGGATCAAGCTGGTGGTAAAGGGCACTAGAACTGGTGATGGCTGTGGTGTGAAATTATGTGTATTCTGTAGTGTTGCAGATTAGAAAATCTGACTTTTCTCAGTGTTGAAGAGTATGTTACCAGTACACTGCTGGTGAGTTGGTAAAAGTAATATAATTGGAAGACAGTTGGCATTTGGAGTAAAGTTGGAAATCTGTGTATCCTATGACCCACCAATTCCATTTAGAATTTTAAAGCATACCCTGATGTGTGACTTCCAATATTCTAAAATGAATATAGCAATATAAATAAAAGAAACAATACATTTTAAAAATTCATGTTCATCCAAAGACATAAAGAGTGAAAAGATAAACCACATACTTGGGGAAAATATATGTAATAGATGCAGAGTTATTATCTTGAATAGTGTTCTGTTCTCATTGGCTATACATCCTGTGCAGTCACGTAGGACACCCTGCCCTACCTCCACCCCTCCCAAGGAAATATGCAGGCAGGAATGAAGGTGAGTAGGCAGGCAGGAAGAGAGGAAGAAGCAGCATTTTATTTCCAATTAGTTGCACTGGTTGTTTCCCCATGACCCAGACTTGAACCCAGGGGTATGTGGCCTGTGCTCCTTTCGAGACAGTTGACCCTAACTGTGCCTAAATACTGCATTTAAGAGAAAAAATGGAAAAATGAAGAGTTACTCATAGTTAGTTGGCAGCTTGTGTAGATGTAGCTAGAGGAATGGATTCAAATAGAAGGGAAAAGAGGGGTGATCTAAAGGAGAGAATTTAGATTGTTGCACAGCATGGTCCACTATTGTCTTTTTCAGCCCTAGCATTATATAGTTTTAATATTGTGGTTCATGTGTTTTTCACATTTTCCACATGTTTAAAAGTATCAATTATATATAATAATTTATCTGATTTTTAAAAAATATTTTAAACTTAGGCATGTTTTAGGTGTTAATACCTTTTATCTTGACTCTTTTTTGTAGTATATCTTCTAATCAGAAAAACTTCCATGAAAACTTCACTTAAAAAAATTTAAGTAATGCCTCTGTTTTCCTAAGAGACTGAAATGGGGACTATCATTTTGAGGTAAGTATTCAACTTTGTATCTTTAATTACATACATTTTCCCTAAGTTTAAATTTAGAAGGAAAATGTCTTTATTGATTCATTTCTAAATATTGTAATTAATTGGTGGGAGGGAGTCCGGAAATCTAGGCCCTGTTTTAATGATAGTTTGATGTTTAGGATTTTTTTTTTTTTTTTTTTTTTTAACCACAGTTAAAGAATTTTCATGAAGGAGAGAGGAGGGGTCACTAGTATTGAAAGCTTTCTAGAGAAGCTAATAAAAAACTGAAGAAGCCTTATTGGATTTTGGCATTTAGGAGATTATTGCTGGCTCCAGGAGTTATAATGAAAATGAAAATATGCTACAAGTAGAGGGATGAGTTAAGGGGAGGTGATAAAGTGAATATTTCAGTTCTTAACTAATTTGTTAAAATAATATGTTATAATGTACTTAGGATGCAGCAATAATTTTCTTAAGTGCCAGAGTGATAGCATGCCATGTGTCCTAGATTTTGTATTTTTTTTTAACCTCCTTCCCCTTATCCTGATCTTTAACTTGGGATCTTCAACTTTACATGTCCTGCACCTTAGCCACTGAGCCACAAGGGTGCACTATCATATTCCAGTTGAAGCAGCTTGTATATCAATCAGTTCATACCCACGTATTTCCACCCCCATCCCATGTGAGCTTTATTGAGCTATAAATTACATATTACACTGTATAATTGCACACCTATTTTTTAAACATTTTTAGTATTTTATTCCAGTAACTTTGTTTTACAAATGAAAATAAATTCATATGTAGGTTCCCTATATGTGCAGTTATCTCATTCCTCAGCACTCTCTGCCCTCCACCAAATCACAAAGTCCCACCTGTTTTTAATGTCCCCTTTTACTTTCAAGTCTGCTGGTTTTGATGATAAGTTACATGGTCAATCCTACTTAGTCTGTAAACAAAGAAGACAGTTCCTGCCTGGGGTTATCTTTCCTGTTAGATTGGGGTTGATAGTCAAGCAGGCAAGTTAGGTGCTTAACAAATAGTTAACTGAAGTTAACTTGTTAATTACAGCTGTGGTGGAATTGCCTCAAAAGTTAGATAATGGCCTCCTGTAGGAGTGCTAGGAGAAGCTGGCCATCTATGGGTTTTCAGGATAGACTTTAGAGGCAAATCTGGCAGGGAACATAAAAAAAGAAGTTATATAAGTGAATTGAAGATTGTGATTCTTATAACAGGAAGTGTGATGGTACCATGAGCAATATTACAGAGCTAGAGGGTGGGACTGAAAATACTGAATGATACATTTTTATTTTTGCGGTACAAGCAGAACTTTCAGAATATCTCCTTACTTGTGGAAATATGAGACTGAGATGAAAAAAAAAAATAATTTGGGATCACTCATTGTTCAGTGATGGGTATATGTTCTGCGAAATCCTTTTTCATGCTAATGTCCTAGAGTGTACGTACAAAATTCTAGATCATATAGCCTACTACATACCACAGCTGTGTATAGGGACCACCATCATATGTGGCCAGTCGTTGACTGGAATGTTATGACTATATACCATGACTATAGGACATTTGGATTGTTTCTGCCTTTTCGCTATTGTTAATAATACGTCTGTGAACATGGGTATACAAATATTTGTTTGAGTGCTTTTAATTCTTTTGGGTATGTATGCAGAAGTTGACTTGCAAAGGTCATATGGTAATTCTAATTTTAAATCTTTGAGGAAGTACCATACTCTCTTCCACAGTGATTTCATCAGTTTTACATCCTCACCAGTAATACACAGGGGTTACAATTTCCCTTCATCGTGCCTGGATTTGGTTTTTAGTGTACCTTTGGTTTTGGCAGTAGAATATTTTAATTATATTAATTTCCTTAAAAGAATGTAGAATAGAAAGAATCATGATTTTTAAAAATAGCTTTAGAAGTAACAAGTATTCATGCTCTGTTATTACATCAGTAAGGAAAATATCTTCTAGTTAAATGTTTAAAAAAATTCTCACAGAAATTGAAATTCTGGGGCCTTAAAAATAATGCATTGCTTGAAACTTACAATTACAATGTCTATGTAACTTGGCTGTGATAGGGTTTTATTTTGTTTTGTTTTGTTTCTAAGGAAAGGTGCAGGCAGGAAGAGAGAGAAAGAAGCATTTTTATTTAGTTGTTCATCTTGGTTGCTTTCCCCTGGCCCCATGCCCTGTGATGGGAACCCAAGTCTTTGGGGATGTATATGAGCTGCCCTTGGTCAGAGGTGGTGGAGCAAACCGCTGCTCCATGAGGGTGTGCTAGGCTGTGATGTCTTATGTACTAGTACTTTCACTTGACTTAGGTTTGATTACTAGGCAGGATAACTGATTTCCTAGGATTAGACCAGAAAATGGAGCTAGAATTATACGTATATGTATGTATGTTTGTGTGTATATATGTGTGTATATGAATCTTTATATATCTGTATCTATCTATTAGTATGCTTGTTAATCTCTGAGCCTGGGAATTTTCTGAGGAGTCAGTGGAATTTTAATCTTGCTGAATATTCAGATGAATACTAGACCAATATAAGTTATTAAGGGAAACAGTGTTGATACAATTATTACAGTTTCTGAAGAGAGATTTTTTGAAGCTTTGAGTTTTATTTGTAGTTGTCATTAAGATTTGGAAATTTTGATGTAAATATATTGTCTTCGTTATTATTATAATTACGTGTTTTCTTGGTAAATGATATGTTGTAATTTGAAAAAAATTTAGAATAAAGAATAAAATTCTATGAGCCCTATGAAAGTGATTTAGCTTAAACTTGCTTTCAGATTTTCACTAGTTCCTCTTCTTCCAGTTCTTTGTCTTGCCTTGGGGTACTTTTTCTTTAATATGCACTGAATGGATGTTTACGCAGTTAGAAAAAATGTTCATAAAGATTATATTGTTGACTGGCTGCTGTTTCTGGTCCTTTAATAATGTGCTTTTTGCTTTTACTCAGAGAATAACTGTGGTCAGATTGTCATATAGTTTGCAATAGACAGTAGGATATTGTGAGAGAAATTCTGACTATCTGCGTAGCATGACCTTTCAAAACTGTTTTCTTTGCTGTAAGAATCTCATTTAGCCTTTTGACTGTCACATGACAGAGGAAGTAGTATATAAACAGCAGCATCAAATGGCTTGTATATCTCAATATAGTTTTCTGATATAAGAGCACACTTGAAAGTCACATGTTATTTAAATATCACTTTTGTTTACATGGAGATTAAGTCATTTTATCTATGATACATTTAAATGTAATCCTGAAACATTTATATTAAAAATTAAACAGTAAATCACTTACTTTGACAAGGGATCCAACTTTTTAATTCCAAGTTTTAAAAATTATTAATGGAAGGAGATTGTTGCTTATAACCCTTGACTACAAAAGCATCATCTTTGCTTGCATACAAAAACCTTTTTTTTTTTTTTTAAAGGAAAAGTACAGTCAGGAATGAATGTGAGTAGGCAGGCAGGCAGGCAGGCAGGCAGGCAGGCAGGTAGAGAGGGGAGGAAGAAGCACTTTATTTATTTGTTCATCTTGGTTGTTCCCACTAACCCTGCATCTTGAACCCAGGCCTTGTCCTAGTGCCAGGCCACCGGGGCACGCCAAAGATTTAATTTTTTTAGAGTTTCAGATATTTATTAATCAGTGTGGGCCCCACACAATACACCAACATGATTTTGTAGATTTAAAGGTAAGTATTTCTTGGTTAAGTGAAAAATTGTGCGAATGGCTTCTGGAAGAGCTTCATTTTAAGCTGCTTTACTGTGAAATATTTTATTTAGAAGTTTGGACCTTCAGTTCGCGGTCACCTTACATTTATTGAGTAGATTGTGTATTGATTATTGGGACCCAGTTTGTTCCAGGGTTTAGGGTTATTGCCTCTGTCCCAACTAACATCTGTATTGAATGATGCCAAGCATAAATCATACAGCGCTGCTCCTCTACCTATTAAGTACAAAGAGGGGGATCAAGCTTAGATGTTTCTTAGCTTGATTGAGAATCTGGCAGACCTTGGTTACTGCAGAGACCTTGGGCCAGAAGAAGAGAAGACCAAATCTGCAAGACCTTGGACTAACTAGTCTCTGCACCGAAGCTATGGTGATGCTTTGGACAAAGATTTAAAGAAATTGGAGACGTCTTTCTTCTGTTCCTGAGCTTTAAAACTATGAAGGAACTAGGAAATACGAATAAGCACCAGTATGATACTAGTCTTTGATCTCATTTTCCCCTAGTAGCTTAACTCTATAAATACATGTATTTATTCATCATTCAGCAGACAGTTACTGAGGACCTGCATCTGGCACTGTGCAAGAACCCCAAAGATGAAAGAGCATGTCTCTGTCATTCAGGAATTCACTAATTAGATGTCAGCAAGGGGGACAGGACTAGAGTGTAGCAGGGTCATAACTCCTTCCTGGAGCTGGTAATGTCACTTCCATCCTAGAATCTAGAGATAAAGGTAACATTTGTAAGGAGAAGTAGTAGGGACACAAGGATGGTCAGGATTCTTAGGTGGGATCAGTACTGGAAGAAAAGCAACTGCAGGTGACAGGAGACATCTGGAGGTTGAATTGGACTCTAACCAACACTGAAGTCATAAGGAGAGTGAAGTGGATAATGGGTTCCCACCAATTGGGATTCTCATGCCAGGTGCTGCCAAGGAGATAACAAAGTAGTATTTCAGTGTATATATGCTACATTTTCTATACATTCACCTGTTGTGATGGGCGGGTAAGGTTACTTACAGTTCTTGGCTATTGTAAATAATGCTGCGATAAACAGGCATATGCATCTGTTTCTTCAAATTAGTGTTTTTTTCTGAAATTTCTATATTTCATTTATATTTGTCCTCTTTTTCTATTTTCAATTTTTTGAGGCATCACCATACTGTTTCCCTTAATAATCGCACCCAATTTATACTCCCAGTAGCAGCACATTAGGGTTCCTTTTCTCCGAATCTTCAGCACTTTTTGTTTCTAGTCTTGAATAATAACTTTTCACAGGTATGAGGTGATAACTCATTGTCGTTTTGCTTATTACCTATTTTAAATTAAAAGTAAATCTCAAACTCATTCTACAACACGTTCCCCCATTTTATACTTTTGGTGTCTTGTTGCTTCTAAATAGGGTTTCATTTCGTTTTATAGATTTTCCTAGTATTTCTTGCAAAGCTGGTTTAATGGAGAGGGACTCCTTTAGCTTTTGTTTTTTGGAAAGATTAATCTCTCCTTCAATTTTAAGTGATAACCTATCAGGAAGTTCTTTTCAGCACTTTGAATATACCATGCCATTCCCTCTGACCTGTAAAGTTTCTGCTGAGAAATCTGCAGACAATCTTATGGGAGCTTTCTTGTATGTGGCTGGTTTTTCTCTAGCTTCTTTTAAGGTTCTCCCTTTATCTTAGATTTTAATTAATTTTAATAATTTTAATATGTCTTGGTGTGTGTCTCTTTGGGTTTATTTTATTTGAAATTCTGAGCTTCCTGGTTCTGAATGTCTGTTAAACAGACCTTTACCAGCTTAGGGAAGTTCTTAGCTATTTCTTCTTCAATTTCTGCCTTCTCTCTTCTCCTTCTGGAAACCTCTATGATGTGAATAGTTTACCTCTTGATGTTATCCCACAAGTCTCTTTTACTTTGTTTCTTTATTTATTTTTCGTTGCGGGTCTGTTTGGATGCTTTTTACTGTCCTTATAGTTTACTAATTTTATTGGAAGTTTCTTCCAGTCTACTGTTGAGCCCCAACCTCTATTGTGTTTTTTTAGGTCAGCTACTGTATCTTTCTTTCTTTTTTTTTTTTTCTTTTTTTGAGTATTTTATTTATTCATCTTGGTTGTTCTCCCTGCCCCCCTGGGTCTCAAATCTGGGTCCTTGGGATGTATATGTACTGTGTCTGGTGGCCTTATCCACTAGACCACCAGGGCGGGTGTGTTCAGCTCTATGATTTCTAATTGGAACTTTCTCATTTTTCTTTTTGTTGTTAATCTTATTTTGTTCATCCTTTGTTCTCCTAATTTCAGTGAGTATTTTTGAGACTGTTACTTTGAAATCATCAAGTAGTTTAATTTTGTTGCATTAGGATTTTCCTCTGTTTTTTTATTCTGTTTTAAAATCCATCATTTGGTGCTAAATTTCTTTGTTCTTCATTTTGTGTGGTACTTTATTTCTGTGGGTTAGGCTAAGTGATTTTCCTTCACTGTCTTCATGTAATAGTCTTCTGTTAGAATTATAAATTGCAGAGTTTAGATCCGATGGCAGGAGCCCCAGCAGCCAGGGACTCTGGACTTTAGGTTTCAAGAAGGCAGGCAGGTTCAGCAGCAGCACCAGGTGGGGAAGGGGCAACTTTTCTCTTGGACCCTGGAGTTTCTCTTGCAATCTTCCCGAAAGAGCTGTCAAAATTGAGCAGAAGGCTCCACAACGCAAGCTTTGCAGGAAAGCACTCAGCTACCTGTGCCAGGGTTGCAGATTCAGAGAGTGACCTGCTGTCACCCTTTGTGATTGCTGCCCTGGTAACCAAGAGAATCATAACTAGGAGGATGAATTATCCCATGGCCATAAGTGCTGCTAATGATGGACAGTTGGGGATTTGATCTCTAACTCAATTCAGTATGGCGTCCCCCAGTGCTGATCCTGACTCCAGTATGCTGCCCACCAGTGCCAGTGCCCAGCACATAAAAGACTGGGGAGAATACCACACAATGTGTCTGCTTACTGGAAGTCTATCCCTCTTTCTTATTCCTGATGAATCTTTTTATTTAAAAAATGACAGTCCTTCATTTAGTTCTGTGCACACTTCATCTGTTGTCTCGCCCTGCTCTCTATCGTATATTCTCTACTCACTAGTCCTGTTGTTCTTCAAAGGAAAGTCTGATTTCTACACCAGGATGTATGTGCTCCTTTCTTAGGTGCAGTTCCCAGGTTCTGGGGCACCCGATGTGGGAATCAGTTCTTTGATTCCGGGATGAGACTAATCATTGATGTTCCTTCGTTCCTTTGCTCATAGTGCCAGGGCAGTGGTCCCAGCGAACTATCTCAGCATTTCCTACCCTTTCTGTTGCTTTCTATTACTTTCCTTCGTGGAGATGCCAGTTTCTCAGTCCTTAGGTGTTTTCCCAAACACCTGTAGTTTATATCTAGAAGTTGTTTTGCTGTGTCTATGGGTATTAGATTTTGCTTGTCTGTCATCTTGGGTGAAGTCTATTTGATCAGTCTCTTTTTTGTTTTTTGTAACACCTTCATATGACCTTGATCTAGATGAAGCCAGCCTCTCTAGTACCATTTTGCCTTTGTTATGCCTCTCTATATTTCTAATTGAATTCCTCAAATGTTTTAGGTTTCTTAGGTCTTTGTTTATGTTCTTTCTTTGCCTGTTTAATTTCCTCTCTTCAAAGCACTCTGACTTGACCTGCCTCTAATTCACCTAGTTTGTGCTTTTACAGTTATTTATGGAAAATATAGCAATTCTACTTAGTGAATTAGTCAGCATAACAAAGAACTGCCAATATCCTTATTTTACCAGGAGATTTTTTTTTTAACCAGGAGATTTTTAAAAAAAAATGCATTTTGCAAAGTGATTTTTTTTAAAAAAGGATGGAAGTGGTTGAATTTAAATAGCAGCGAGTGATTTGCTGGTGTTATGTAGTCTCTTTAGCATTGTTCCTCATTTTTATAATTTTGTTTGGCTGGAGGAGGGTGATAAGGAAAAACAGTGTTGAGTAGACAGCATTGGACTGAATGTGACTGAAGGGAGGATATGTGGATTTTAATCATGATCTTGCAGCTACCTAAATTATGTGTTTGACTAAGTCAGTGATCTCCAGATTGCTGTAACAGGCTAAAAATGAATAATGGCTCAACACAATAGATGTTTATTTCTTACTAATGGAACAGTCTAAGGTAAATGGTCCTTTCTGGTGAGTTACTCTTCCAGATAGTTTCTTCTATCTCATGATTCTTTTCTCCTCTATAATTCACCCATTTCCTTAAAAGCCTTATTTGAAATGGCACACATCATTTCCACTCAAAATTTCCCTGGAGAGAACCTAGTACATGACTACTTGATGCACAAGAGGTTGGCCTATCTAGTCTGCTAAGTGCCAAGCCACATTTCCAAGTCACAGTTTCATAATTGTGGAAGGAGAAAAGCTCCTGCAACAAAGGTCTTAGAAAAGTATCTTATTTTTGTAGGTCTCAGTTCTTAAGGCATAAAATAAGGCATCTATAGATAGAAAATTTATAACACATATCCTTGATGATTACATTTAAGAGGCACAAGCAAAGTGTTTCCGTGTATCTCTATTCACCTTGTTCTAACACAATTTTGAAGGAATGTGAGATGCTAAAACAGGTTTCATCACTGTTGGTTTCTTTTTATCAGAACCAGGCCTCTTACAGCTCGAACACTCTCCAGATTCTAGATACAAATTGCATTATGGTCTTATATAATGCATGGAAGCTTATTATGTGACATGAAATAATTCTGAGTTTATGTGTTTGTGCCAGGTTATAAGCAAATATTAGTTTGTTTAGAGAAATTAAGAACTCCTTTCTGTATTCTGTAGTTTCTTTGGAAAACATAAGAATTTTAAATATATTCTAGAACATCAAAATAAGGAAGCTGGGTGGGATCACTTTATCATAAATTTGGGCTTCTGTTGTGATTTAAAAGGACATTGTCATGATGGTTTTTATTTTTTGCTTATTTATTTTTAAAGGAAAGGTTCAGGCAGCACTGAAGGTGAGTAGGCAGACAGGCAGGAAGAAGCTTTTTATTTATTTTATTTAGTTCATTTTGGTTGTTTCCTCTGGCCCCACATCTGAAAGCTGCGTCCTTGGGATGGATATATGTGGACTATGTCCAGTGATCTTATCTGCTAGGTCACCAGGGCACACCACCATGACTTTATTTTAAAACTTTTTTATTGTAGTAATTATTCTATACATTAAAATAATTTCCTATGTATGGGTTCCCTAGTTCTTAGATATAATTCAGCACACCCCGCCGTCCACCAAATCACCAAGTGTTCTCCATTGTCCAGTGGGCTCCAACACCCTTTGCCCCGTCTCCCGCCATTCCCTTTTGGTGACCTCAGTTCTGTTGCAAATATTTCAGCATTGGTTGTGTTTCATGTGTTCCTTTGTTTTGTCTGTTTACATTCCACCTGAGTGTGAGGTCATCTGGTATATATCTTTCTCCTTTGACTTGTTTCACTAAGCATAATCTCCTCTAGTTCCATCCATGTTGATTCAAAGGACAGGGTTTCATCTCTTCTAAGGGTGATGTCATATTCCATTGTATATATGTACCACATCTTCTTTATCCAATTCATCTGATGTAATTTGCAATTCTTAGCTGTTGTGAATAGGGCTGCAATAAACATGGGGATGCATACATGTCTGCAAATAGGTGCTTTTGTATCTTTTGGGTAGATGCCCAGAAGTGGAATGACAGGATCACAAAGGATTTCCATCTTCAATTTTTTGAGGAATCCCCAAACTGTTTTCCATAGGGGTTGCACCAATTTGCACTCCCACCAACAGTACAAAAGTTTTCCCTTTTCTCCACATCTTTGCCAGCATTTGTTATTTCCAGACTTTTGGATAATAGCCAGTCTTTCAGGTGTGAAGTGATATCTCATTGTGGTTTTAATTTGCATTTCACTGATAGCCAGCTAGTAGGAACATAATTTTATGTACCTGTTGGCCATCTGTATATTCTCTTCAGAAAAGTGTCTCTTCAATTCCTCCTCACATTTTATGATTGGGTTGCCTGTTCTTCTGTTGTTGAATTTTAGGAGTTCTTTGTATAGTTTAGATAGTAAGCCTTTGTCAGAAATATTGAATGCAAATACCTTCTCAGGTTGCCTTTTGGTTTTGGTGATGTTTCCTTTTGTTGTGAAGCAACTCCTTAGTTTGATGTAGTTCCACTTGGTTATTTTTCTTTTTGTTTCCCTTGATGGTGGGGTTGAGTCCCCAAAGGCTTTTCTACAACTGATGTCAAGGAAAGTCTTTGCTCTGTTGTTTTCTAAGAGCTTTATGGTTTCTGGTCTTATGTCCTAGTCTCTAATCCATTTTGAGTTTATTTTGTGAATGGTGTTAGAGAATGGTCTAGCTTCATTCTTTTGCATGGGCTGTTCACTTTTCCCAGCACCATTTGTTGAAGAAACTTTCCTTTTTTCCATTGCATGTTTTTGCCTCCTTTGTTATAGATTAACTGACTGTATGTGAGTGGGTCAGTTTATGGTGATTCCGTTCTATTCCTCTGATCTGTTCCTCTGTTATCATTCCAGTACCATACCATTTTGATCACTATTGCTTTGTAGTATAGTTCAGAGACTGGACGTGTAATCCATTCTTTTTTCTAATTCGTTCTTTTTTTTAGTGATTTTTTTGGCTATTTGTGGTCTTTTGTAATTCCATACAAATTTTAAGATTTTTTTGTTCTATTTTCTGGAACTAAACCCATGGGATTTTAATGGGGATTGCATAAAACCTATATATTGCTTTGGGTAACATGGCCATTTTAATGATACTGATTCTTCCCAGCCATGAGCAGGGCATGTCTTTCCATATCTTTGTGTCCTCCACTATTTTTTAAGAAGAACTTAGTTTTCTTTGCATAGATTTTTCACTTCCTTTGTTAGGTATATGCCTAGATATTTCATTCATTTAACTTCTGTTTTAAATGGTGAGATTTTTGTGATTTCATTGTCTCCTAGCATGTCGTTTGCATATAAAAATGTAACAGATTTTTGTGCATTGATTTTGTAACCTGCCACTTTACTGTATTCATTGATGAGTTCTAGACTTTTTTTGGTAGCGTTTTTGAGATTTTATATATATATATTCATGTCTTCTGCAAATAGAGTTTTACTTCCTCCTTTCCAATTTAGATTCCTTTTGTTTCCTTTTCTTGCATAATTACTCTGCCTAAGACCTCCAGTACAATGTTAAATTGCATTGGTGAGAGTGGACAACCTTGCCTTCTTCCTGACCTAAGTGGTGACATAGTCACCACTGACTATGATGTTGGCTGCGGGTTTTTCATATATGGCCTTTATTATGTTGAGGTTTGAACCCTCTATGCCTATTTTATGGAGGGTTTTAATCATAAATGGGTGTTGGATATTGTCAAAAACTTTTTCTGCATCTATCGATAGGATCATGTGGTTTTTCTCTTTGCTCTTGTTGATATGGTGTATGACAGTAATAGATTTACATATGTTGAACCATCTTTGCATCCCTGGGATGAACCCCACTTCGTCATGATGGATGATCTTTTTGATGTATTGATGAATTCGGTTTCCTAATATTTTGTTGAGGATTTTTGCAACTATGTTCATTAGAGATATTGGTCTGTAATTTTCTTTCTTGGTGACATCTCCATAATTTTTTGGTATCATTGTAATGTTAGCCTCATAAAAAGTATTTGGGAGAGTACCCTTCAATATTTTAGAAGAGCTTGAGAACAATAGGTGTTAATTCTTCTCTGAAGGTTTGGTTGAACTCATTGGAGAAGCCATCTGGTCCTGGGCTTTTATTTATGGGGAGACCCTTGATTACTTATCAATTTCTTTGCTCGTGATTGTTCTATTCATGTTTTCCAGGTCTTCTGGGTTCAGTCATGGAAGACTATATTTTTCTAGAAATCTATTCATATCCTCAAGGTTGTTCCTTTTAGTGTCATAAAGCTGTTCATAGTAGTCCCTTATGACGTTTTGAATTTCTGTGGTATCTGTTGTAACTTCTCTTTCATTTATGATTCTAGTTATGAGAGTTTTCTCCCTTTTTTTCTTTGTGAATCTAGCCAATGGCTTGTCAATTTTGTTTATTTTTTCAAAGAACCAACTTTTGGTTTCATTGATCTTCTGGATTGTCTTTTTCTTTTCTACTTCATTTATTTCTGCTTGAATTTTGATTATTTCCTTGTGCTGATTTTTGGCTTTAATTGCCCTTTTTTTTTTTTTTTTTTTTTTTTTTTTTTTTTTTTTTTTTTTTTTTTTTTTTTTTTTTTTTTTTTTTTTTTTTTTTTTTTTTTTTTTTTTTTTTTTTTTTTTTTTTTTTTTTTTTTTTTTTTTTTTTTTTTTTTTTTTTGGCGCTAGTTGGTTTAAATGTAGAATTAAGTTGTTTATTTATGATATTTTTACTTATTTCTTGAGATAGGCCTGGATTACGATGAACTTTCTCCTTACTACTGCTTTTCTTACATCCCACAGATTCTGATAGCTTGTGTCCTCATTCTCATTTGTCTCTAAATTTTTTTTAAGTTTTGATTTCCTCTTTTACTTAAGAGTCCTTCAGGAGCGTGTTGTTGAGTTTCCAATTGGTTTGGGGTCTTCCAGCTTTCTTTTTGGGATTGATTTCTAGTTTTCGGCTACTGAGGTCAAGAGAATATGCTTGGTATGAATTCAGTCATTGTTAATTTATTGAGGGGTGTTTTGTGTCCCAGCATATGATCTATCCTTGAGAATGTTCCATGTGAGCTTGAGAAGAAAGTGAAATTTGTAGTCGTTGGGTGAAGGGATTGGTATATGTCTATTAGACCTGTCTGTTCCAGATGGTCATTTAAAGTGGCTGTTTCTCTGTTAATTTTCTGCCTGGTTGATCCATTCATTTTTGTAAGTGGGATGTTGAAGGCCCCCACGGTTACTGTGTTGCTGTCGTTGTCTGTTGTTTGATGTATTTTGATGCTTCTTCATTTGGTGCATACATTTCAATAAGCGTATGTCTTCCTGCTGGATTGCTCCTTTAATCATTACGCGGTGTTCATCTCTGTCTTTTGTATGCTTTTTAGATGGAAGTCTGTTTTATCTTATTTGTATAGCTTTTCCTGCTCTTCTGCGGTTGCCATTTGACTGTAAGATTTTCTTCCATCCATTGACTTTGAGTGTTTATCTTTGGAAGAAGGTGGATTTCCTGAATGCGGCAGAAGGTTGGGTTATGTTTTTTAATCCATTCAGCCACCCTGTCATTTGACTGGTGAGTTCAGTCCATTAAAATATAGGGTGATTATTGATATATAGCTGCTTAGTGTCATTTTATAGTTTGTCTTTTGTATGTTGCTCCAGATGATGCCTCTGTTCTCTCTCTTCTTAGGTCGGATGGATGCAGTTATGTTTTGATTGATTTCTTCCTTTGTTTTCTTCACTTTCTCGCTGGAGATGTGTGTTTTGAGGTTACCCTGAAGTTAGCATTCACAGTTCTATGTTTACTTCCTAATTTTGTTTGACAGCATATTATTCTTCTATTCGTTCTAACTATCCACATTTTTGTTCTCTTACCTTCCTCCCCACTTTTAATATTTTCTGTCTGTTTTTGTGTGTGGTTTCTTTACAGTAACTTTATAGAGAATCCTTTAATTTTTTTTTTGTAAAGCTGGTTTTGTGGTGATGAATTCCTTTAACTTTTGCTTGTCAGAAAAGGTTTTATTTTATTTTTATATTATTCCTTCATTTCTGAATGATAATCTTGCCGGATGTAGTATCCTAGGTTGAAAATCCTTTTCTTTCAGCACTTTGAATATATTATGCCATTCCCTTCTGGCCTGTAGAGTTTAATTTGAGAAGTCCGCTGATAGTCTTTTGGGGGCTCCTCTGTATGTGACATGTTTTTCTCTGGCTGCTTTTAATATTCTTTCATTATCTTGTATTTTTGACATTTTGATGACAGTGTGTCTAGGTGTGTTTCTGTTTGGGTTTCTTTTATTAGGAACTCTGAGCTTCCTGGATCTGGAGCCTTGCTTCATTCTTCAAATTGGGGAAATTCCTATCTTTCATTTCTTCAAATATTATTCTGACCCCTTTTTTCTCTCTTCCTGTGGGACCCCTATGATGCAAATGTTGTTCCTTTGTTGTTACCCCAGAGATCTGGAATGCTGTCTTCGATTCTTTGAATTATTTTTTTATCTCTTTGCTGGTTCACTTGATTGAATTTTTCTGTTCTTTCATATCACTGATTTCTATTGGAAGCTTCATCCATACTATTGTTGAGTCCCTCTATTGATTTGTTTAATTCAGCCATCCTGTGTGTTACCTGTTTGATGTCTTGTTTTAATTCTTCTCTTTGCTTCCTGTCATTCTCATTTACAGCCTCTACTGATTTCTGCATTTCCATGAGTATGTTAAGCACTGTTACCCTAAATTCCTCTTCAGGCAATTTACATGTTTCTGCTGTATTCATGTTTTCCCCTGGGTTTTTGATTGGATCCATCATTTCACATATATTTTTCTGTGCCTTTGCTTTATTTGGCATTCTGTTTATGTGTCTGAGGGTTTGGTTTCCATGGCATTGTGTAGGTTTGACTTGCCCAGTATTGGCAATCAGGCTGCTGTTTTGCCTCTACCCAGAAGGTGGCGCTAGCAGGTAGCACTGAGGCTTGGGACTGCCTTCTCACTGTAATCCAGTGGGTGGGGCATCTGATGGGCGGGATTTTCAGTGGGCGGGATTTCTGCTTGGTGGACCCCAGGCTCTGGCATGAAATGTTTGTGGGAGGGTGTTTAGCTCTTTGGCTGATTTCCTGTTATGGCTGTGTCCAGTGCAGTTTCACTGTGCGGGCTCAGCTTAGCTCCCGGTACACTGGCTCTCCTTTCACTCCCTCCCACGTTGGCCCTCTGTGGCTCCGCATCTTAGTCTCACTGGGCCCACCTCTCACTGCCTCCCCAGCTACTCCTGAAATCCCTAGCCGCCTCCCCACCACGGTTTTAGAGATTCCTGAAATCCATCCCAAATCCAAATCAGCGACTTGGCTGAGAACTCTGCCAGGTGCCCTCACCCACTGTTAGTCACCGGCTGTTCTGTCTCCAACTTAAATGCCAGTTGTTTCTTCGTGTTTGTCTCAAGAAAAGAGTTGAGTTTTTTTGTTGTTTTTTTTCGGTGTCTGTGGGGAGCATCCCGAAAGTGGGTCCTGTCAAGTCACCACCCGGAAGTCCAACCACCATGACTTTTTATACTTGAAGTTTGGTAGATCAGAGTTGGATAATAGAAGGTAATATATATATATATATAGGGACATAATTTTTTGAAAGTATTCAATATACACTTACTTTTGGTGGGGAGTTATGATAGTATTAACATTATGATGAATTTTAGATTTTAGTTTTTGGTTCCATTTAAGGTTTTGTAAGATTTTGGTCTGAATTACTCTAATTAATTTGCATGTTAATATACTGAAGTGATTTATATATAAGGAGAAAACACTTGAGTAATGCCCTTGAGATAAGTCTAGAGGAAGACGTGGCACTTGTTAGCATTTAATGAAACTTTCCACTCTTCTCAGCTCTTTTGCTGAAGAGTTTGGCCTCATGATGAAGGGCTGCTTTGGGAGCTTTCTTTTCCCCAGAATTTTATAGCCTGATGGCTCCATATCAGTGATATGGAGTTGCAGTCTTCTTTGGAGCACAGTTTACCCCTTGTCTGCTCATTGACAAGGTCCACAGTTTATTAAGGTTGATAATTAGGGAGAGGCTCCGATTCCTCTTTAAGGGATAATGCCTTAAATCAAATTTCCCCAAGTAACCTGGGTGATATTTGTTTAAGTTGATCCTTTGGTGATGAATGCCTTCAGCAATACCTTGACCTCCGTGGATGCTTCTGGTCCTTGCTGATGAAGCTGTTTCTGTGATTCATGGGACTCTTAACATTTCTGAGTTTTCCTCAATCTGGATGGTGCTTGGGCAGCTGAGATGAAAGACTGTGTTTTTGTTTTTGTTTTTGTTTTTTAAGAAACTAATTAACTCTTGGCTGAGGTAGTTGTATTTTGGTCTCTTAATCTGATAATACATGCTCCAATTACTTATTGCTTTAACAAGCCATCCCAAAATGTAGTGGTGAAAAACACCTATTTTGGCATGCCCTGGTAGAATAGTGTTTAGATAAGCCACCTCCGAAGAAACGCAGTCCACATGCATTTCAAGGACCCAGATTTGCATCCTGGATCTAGTAGAAGCAACCAATGTGAACTACTAGACGAAAATAAAATTCTTCTTCCTTCCTCCCTACTTTCCTTCATTCCTGACTGCACCTTTCCTTTAAAACAGCAGCAGCAGCAGCAGCAGCAGCAGCAACAGAAAACCCACACCTGTTTTGTTATGCTACATTTTGGGGTCAGGAATTTGGACAAGACAAAGCAGAGTCACCTTGTCTCTGGTCCATGGTGTCTGGGCCTCAGGTGGAGAAGCTCAAACTATGAGGGCAGGAATAATGGAGGCCTCCTCACTCAGTAGTTTGGCTTTTAGTTCTGGCATTCAGTGGGATTGGTCAAAAACACCTATACCTGGCTTTTAGAATGAGCATCACACCAGCAATTTTCCTAAGAGGTACCAAATAGAAACTCCCAGTTTCTTTTCTTTTCTTTTCTTTTTTTTTTTTTTTTAAAGGAAAGGCGCAGGCAGGCAGGAAGAGAGAGGAAGAAACATTTATTATTTTATTTAGTTGTTCATCTTGTTTTTCTCCCCCAGCCCTGGGTGTTGAATCTAGGTCCTTGGGATGTGTGTGGACTGTCTGGTGGCCTTAACTGCTAAACTACCAGGGCGCACCAACTCCCTGTTTCTTAGACTGACCTGGAGACTGGTCAATTGTTATCTCTGCTTTATTCAACTGGTCAGGCATTCACAGTACTCAAAATCAAGGGGAGAGAACATAGATGCCCCACCTTTCAGTAGGAAGAACATAAAAGGATTTTGGGTCCTGTTTTACTGGGTCTAAGTCCTGGGACAAGGGGGAAACAGTCAGTATGAAAACTACAAATCAAATAAAGTGCCTGACTGCCTTCTACTCACCTTCTTTCCTGCATACACCTTCCTTTTAAAAACAAAATAATAGATTATCTCAATAGAAATAGAAAAGCATTTGACAAAAAATCAACATCTATTTATATTAAAAATAAGTCTCATGAAAACGGGCACGAGGGAAGCACACTTAAACATAATAAAGGGTAATATAGGAGAAGCCCAAAGCTAATGTTTTACTCAATGGTGTAAAGTTGAAAACTGCATCATGAGATCAGAAACTGTATGAGGATAGTACTCTCATTACTTTAATTTAACGTTGTATTAGAATTCCTAGCCAGAGCAATTAGGTAAGAAAAAGAAGTAAAAGGTATCCACAGCAGAAAGGAAGAAGTGGTGGTGGCCTAGCGGATAAGTCCACTGCAGCATAGTCCACCTGCATCCCAAGGACCAGGGTTCTAGACCCAGGACCAGGGCAGGAACAACCAAAATGAACAACTGAGTAATATAAAGTGCTTCTTCCTCCTTGCTCTTCCTACCTGCCTGCCTACTTGCTTTCACTCCTGACTGTACGTTTCCTTTAAAAAAAAAAAGAAAAGAAAAACTGTTACCTTTACACAAAGATGACATGATCTTAAATATAGAAAACTCTAAAGACTCCACCAGAGAAAAACCTATGAGAATCAAGTAATTAAATCAGTGGAGTTGCAGGACATAGGATCAACATATAAAATAGATTGTGTTTCTACACACTAATCATAGATTGTTAGAAAAAAATTAAGAAAACAATCTATTTACAGTTGCATGCAAAAGAATATCTTGCCATTTTTGACAACTTGGATGGACTTTGAGGGCATTATGCTAACTGAAATATATCAGACAAAAAAGACACATGCCATATGGTGAAATTCAGAATAAAAATGAACAAACTAACAACCCCTGCCGCCACCCCAAATATCAACCAACCAGACTCATAGATACAGAGAATAATGGGTGGTTGTCAGAGGCTGGGTGCTGAGGGGTGGACAAAATGTGTGCAGGGGGTCAAAAAATACAAAATTTACAGTTATTCAATAAATAAACCATGAGTGTAATGTGCGGTGTGGTGGCTAGCTTTAATAAAATTATATTATATGCTTGAAAGTCGCTGAGAGTAGATATTTAAAATTTTTATCATAAGAAAACAATAATGTAGTCTTTAAAATAATGCCAGAGCTGTTTTTGAAACAAAATGGGTGCTGTTATATTAATTCTTAGACAGTGTTATAAATTAGATACAGGACAATATTCAAAAGTTGAATTTGAATCACAAATAGATGAAGATTACAGGTCTTTTGGGAACCTAGAGATAGTGACTTGTGACGAATTGTTATATTCCAAACCATGTGACTCCCAGTATTGTCCTGTTGTATAGAGGCCAAGTGCAGGGCCAGTGAAGCAGTGAGGGCAGTTCATGACAGCCTTCTCTCACTACTGCTTCATCTTTTCAGGGGTGATATCTTGATTAGCAGGTATTTCCTTCAAGTTGGTACTTACTTTTCCCAATATTCCATTCTCATCTCTTTGATTGAGACTTTGGCCATTGAGGTAGAAAACAATACAGCCAGTCTCTTAAGCCTTCACTTTCTATCTCTGAGTTATTCCCCCACCAGTCTAAGCAGCAGCATCATCTGAATAAAATAGAACACACATACCTCCCATTCATCGCTCTCAGACCTGAGTGCTCTTGCTACAGGCTGGGTTGCAAACTTCTGTTTCATTTTTTGAAACTCTTCTCCCAGTGTGATGTGCTGTCTTACTTAGTACATATCTTATTAACTTAAAAGTCAGTCATTTCTTCTCTCTCGATCAAGGCCTATCACTGAAGTAACACAGTCAGCCTGCCTTTCCTGGCTTGTGTGTGTGGCTCCTAGAGAGAACAGGCAATGAAAGAAGATTAACAACAAAAACACATTATCTCTTCTGTTTTTCCTAGGTGTTATTTTCTAAAAAATGTATTGCCTATTTATTGTCAGGAGTAAAAGGGAAAATGAAAACTACACTCAGAAGCATTTTGTCATTCATGATTGGGTAGCTTAAAATTTATGTCTAAAGACAAGCTTTAAAACAGACAGTTGCCTGCTTTGGCCAAACTTAAACCAGCATGCAAAGGAATGATTCTAAAATAGCTTGGGAGAAATGCCAACTTTTTAGGATGCTCTTTTAATTTTTATGTATTATAACCTATTTTCAAAAGGAGAGTGGCTAGAAATAACTAAGAGGTTCAGAGCCTGGAATAGTGCTTTTTCTACAGCTGTAAGCTATTTAAAATTCTCCTCATGTTACTGTTTGCCATCCAGATGGCTTCTTGGCACTGGTTCAGTTCCTAGATGTGAGGGCTTTTGGTTAGTTTTACTCACCAGCATCACCACACACTTGTACAATTTGGCTTATGACTCAGCCTCACAGCACATACTTGCAAATACCCTTTGCTGTACAGTCATTCCTGACTCATATTGTCACTTGTAAACAAGTACCAAAATTGATTGGATATAATTTCTGGGATAAAGATGTGTTGATATTCAAAGAACACCCCAATTAATCTATTTGATCTATTGCCTCTAGAGTGAGAAACAAAAGTCTGTAGTCTTGATAGTAAAACTTTTGTCTAAAATATATATCTGTGATAGATAAAAAAGTATATCCAGTGAACCAAATTTGTTTGCTTCAGTCTTGTAAGATTACCAAAATGGTTAAAAAGAGCTAGAGCAGATTTTGGAATAATGGGTTATGACTTCTTTATATGAAGGTTTTAACATTCTTTAAGTCTGGGAAGTTGCTGAATTAAAATGTTTTCATCAGTTCATTTGGTCTGAAGGAAGAATATTAATAATTTTTTTTTCCCTGTTGGAGTACCATTGTTATAGATTATACATCTAAATTTTTGTTTATACTTTTATCTGATAATAATGACTTTAAAAAGTTGCTGGACATTTGGGAGTTACTTAAAGTTCTAAGGCCTCTGTTTAAGCAATGCGAAGTTAGATGCCTTGTTTTAAACTTTATTATTTGTTCATTGATTACCAGTGGAAAGTAGAAGGAAAAGTAGGGTAAAAGTATGAATTGTAGAGCAATGGTTTGATGTTCTCCTAGGTATTTTGAAATTTATCCTAAAGCAAAGACTGGTGTTGAGATTGTGCTTCACTCGGTTATCTTCAAGATTAATCTGGAATGAAAACCATCTATAAATATCAGTGTAGAAATTATGTATTGTGGTGCACCCTGGTAGTTTAGCTGTTAAGCTGGCTCCTTCAAGTTTAATGCATTTTACATATCCTAAGGACCTGGGTTCACTTCTGGACTGGGGGGACCAACCAGGGTGAACAAGTTAACCGGTAAATGCTTTTCCTCCTCTCTTATTTCCTGCCTGCTTACCTGCTCATTTTCAATCCTGGTTGTACCTTTCCTTTGAGAAAAGAAGTCCTCAATAGAGAAAGATAACTTGCCAATTAGAACTGAACATCACTGACACTCCAAAATGGACATGAGTAACAATTTAGTTTAAAAAAAAATGTCTTTTATTTGAATAATGATTATACTCTGTTCATAGAGTGTTGAGAATGGAATTGTTTTTAAAGAAAAAAAATAACAATGACAGCAATACAATTAAGATGAAAAAATAATTCTAGTATATTAAAACTGACAAGTAGCTACATTATATTCTGTGAAGTCCACTTAGGCATTCCATTATCTGATTAGTTGTAGTAGTTTAAGCTTACTTTAGAAAAGTATTTGGAATTGGAATGCCTTTGGATTATTTTTCTTGTGGAAAACAGGTTAAGAAGTTTGAAGGAAGGAGAGAAAAAAGGAAGTGGAGTGAGCATTTTTATTTATTTGTTTATTCATTTTGGTTATTTCCTGCAAATCCATTCTTGGATTTTACATGTTCCACACCACAGCAGTCTCAGCTGTCTGAACCATAAGGGTACACACCCTGATAAAGGAATTGGACAGTAACTAATTCTTTCTGAGCAATGCCATTAGTTGTCATGGGCTTCAAATCCCTTTTAGTAGTTGTATAAATTATATTTGTTTTGCCACAATTAATGTAACTTTGAACTTCCCCTTTCTAATTTAACTCCCTTCTTTGAACTGTTTCTGAGACATTGACCCTAAAATGAACAATGCAGCCTAGTAGTAACAATAAATATTTAACAAAAATAAACTCTAAAACAAAAATGAAATAAAAATACATTTGCTAAGACTGGAAACGTCACATATCTTTTACCAAAGAGAATGAAACAACAGCACAATTCAGCTAATACAGAATGTTTTGTGGACTTTCTGTAGAAACCACGAAATGCATGGGAACAAGCCCCCTGTTGGTCACCTTTTGAGAAACTGCTGTAATTCCTTTGACACCAAGCCATCACCTTGAATAGGAAGCATGCTGGTTCCTTTCTTTTTACTATTTTTTTTAAAGGACAAGTGCAGGCAGGAATGAAGGTGGAATGAAGACTGGCAGATAGAGAGGAGGAAGAAGCATTTTAATTTTATTTTTGTGCAACAAACTGTGTAGATGAAACTATATTATGAAAAGGACCTCTTAGGGTTTAAATAATATATTCTTTGTTCATCTGGTTCAGTATCAGTGAGCCTTATACTAGATTGTAGAGAATGACAGAATGAAAAGTTATAATTAGGCATTATTTTAGCTATTCAAAGTTACAAAAAGTAATATTTATAATGCGAATAACCTTATCTGAGATGATTTCTTTATTCAATTTGAAATTTTTATTTTGGAACTTTTTAGTGACTATTCCAATTTATTTTGCTTTTTTTTATTGCAGTAACTTATTTTGCACATTAAAATAAACTCGTGTAGGTTCCCCATATGTGCAGTTTCCCCATTCCTCAGATTTTGGGAGCTTATCTCTTAAGATCCAAAGACAATAATAGGCTTTTTTGGAGTGAAAACATTAGTAACAACATGTTTTATTTAAGTTTGTGTTATTTTAATTTGATATATATATATATATTTTTTTTTTTTCCTCTTCAAAATATTTATTATGATAGGTACCAGCTGTTTGTGCATTATAGACTGCTTGTTGGGAAAAATTTAAGAAGTAGAGAGAAACTGCAAATGCTTAAGCAAGACAGGAGTTTCATGTGTTTTTACGTTAACTATTGTCATTTTAGTATACTAAATATATATATTGTGGTTTTAAAAAGTAGTTTAGCATTCATTGGAATTGAAATACATCTGGTGCATTTTAAGTGTTTATAAATGTATTCTTTTTTCTTTTTTTTTTTTAAAGGAAAGGTACAGATAGGAATGAAGGCAAGTAGGCAGGCAGGCATGAAGAGAGAGGAAGAAGAAACAGTTTTTTTTTTTTAATTAGTTCTCATTGGTTGTTCCCCCTCACCCTGGGTATTGAACCTGGGACCTTGGGATATATGTGAGACTGATCCTAGTATGTACTAGACCTCTAGGCCACCAGGGTGCATCCCAAATGTATTCTATTTATAGTTAAGTAAATAAATACTAAGATTATGTATCTGTAATTTTAGAAATACTGTTGAAAACAGGCATATTAATGGTAGTCTTGCTGTAACCTGAATCCTTCATTTGTACTAATCAGATTGTTTAGAATAATAGAACCTAAAAAAAGTGTGTGTGTATATATATATGTATATATATATATACACACACACACACACATATATGCACATATGTGTGTGTGCCCTCATTACTGCAACACTGAAAAAATTAGTTGCCACGGAGCTATATTAGTGTATATCCTTCTAGCCTTAATCTATGCATTATTGTACTAATGCCCACTCCCACCCACTTTTGTTTTCAACAGTAAACAAAATTCTAATTATGTTTTTAGTACTGCTTTCTTTACATTTTTCTCTTTCCAAATTATTCATAAACATTTTCAAAGTATTATATACACTTCACAAACTTCAGTTAGAATGATCGATAAATAAACCATCAGATGGCTGTATCATTGTTACCTGTTAATAATTTCTTTGCAAATTTTCTTATTCACGTTTTGTGCATGAGGTTTTTTCTGTATTCAGATTTTTAAATCAGTTTTATTTATTTCAATATAGTGACAAAGGTTGTACTTTTTTGCATTTTTTCTTTAGTAATTGCTAGAGTGACTTTTAGAGGTATTTCTTACATAGAATAACAGTGACTCAGGTAAAATAACCATCTTTTAAAAATGAAGTTTAATACTATTTATAGATTTTCAGTGTTTAGTACAAGGCCTAGGTCGCTGTAACTAAATCAAGGATTTTATTTGTTGTCTTTGAACAATGGAGGAGGGAAGATGAAGCCCAGATGAATCAAGATCCCACCAATTGTCTCTGATTGAGACCCAAAGATTAAAATAATAGATGTGGTGCTCTTATCAGTGCATAACCCCTCCAGAACTAGTGTCTGTTCTTTAATGAACACTCATTTTCTTCTAGTTACGTCATCTATTAGCAAAGAAATAAATTCCGCTGCATTTATTTAAAAAAAAAATTATCTTTCAACCTCAAATTTTCTTCCATGATTTTCGAAAGTAGTTTTCAATTGAACTTGTTCATCTGTATAACAAGTTTATCTTGGTTCCTGCTTATCATTTGATTAAAAAAGTGAAATCCACTGGTTCTGCTGACAAATTGCTAGGGAAGCTCAGTCCATTTAAACCCTTTCCTCTCTTTTTGCAGTGAACAATTGACAGGATATGGGCTTATAATTACAGTCCAAGAGGCTTAGTTGAGCTAATTCTCAGTACTGAAGTTTGGTGCCTAATATTTAGAGATTCCTCCAAAAGTTGTTTTTGTAATTGTTTTGTGCTTGTCCTAAGCATTTAATCATTTGTTTTGATTCAGAACCAAAGAGTGATATTAGACTGGGGAATCTTTTGGGCTAGGTAGCCCTGTGAAGAGCATTTCCCTTTAGCAGAAAAGGAGAAAAAATAGTTTAAAAGTAAGCTAATTACTTGGGGGATGGAATCTGTCTTTTGGTCATGACTGTGTATCATTCTAAATACTAAATGTGGGTCTTAGTTTTCTTATCTTTTAAATGGAAAAGAATTGGAAGAATTTGTTAACTCTTGGTATATACCTCCCAACCTGAAATACTGAGTTGAGTTCTCAGATAGGGCTTTTTGTGTGATACTCCCTATAAAATAAGGGTATATATATTTTCTTGACTTGGAACTTCTTTTACCTTTTAGGAATTACTCCAGGAAACAAAGTTAAATACAAGACACACCATTGATTGACAAGTAGAAATATATGCTAAGTTCTGTTCATTGTTGTTTTAAATACAGGCTAGAATTAGGTTTAGATACATTTGAGAATTAGTAGGAAATGTCCTAGATGAATGTTTCTGAAAGTGGACAGTGGAAACCCCTCCCTATAAGATACTTTTGAAATTTGTGGGAGGTTATTTTGTTGTACTTGGTGGTAAAGTAATTGGGGGAGGTGCTACTGTTATGTAATAGATCGTTGGACTTTCTGCAATGCATAGGAAAGTCTTCTACATTAAAGAAGTGTCTCCTGTACAACAGTTTTAAAATTTCTTTCCAGATACGTATATAGGGGAAAAGTTGGTTATTATTTTCTGATCCTACTGAGGTTCTTCACAGACTGAACAAACAAATTAACATCAGATAAGTGTTAATAGGAGAAAAGACACAATTTAAGGCATACATGTGAAGAATTTACAGAACTATAAATTCTGAGGTAAATGGGACAGACTTACATCTAGTGCTGAAGAATGGGAAAGGGGTTCTGGGGCACCCAGGAGACAGAAGGGATCTTCACTTGAGGGGATGACTTCACAAGACAAAACCTAGCATCTAGACTTTTGCCCTGACTTAAGATAGATTTCTCTGATTAAAAGTTGCTTCTGGAAATGACTCCATATCTAAGTTTCTCTGGTAAGGGTAATAGCTGCAGGTCTACATTAACCTTTAGTTTCACATACCAAGGTGAAAGGTATTAGAAAAAATGCTGTAGATATCTTGAAGAAAGCCTATCTGAACATTTTTGGAGGTCTGATGCTACAATGCAAACCTGTGTTCATTAAGCAGCAGTATGGTCACATCCAAGTATTCATATGCTGTGATATGCATTATTATTTTTCTTTACATCTTAGAATATTATAAAGGTTTATTTTGAAGTATGTATATAAAATATAGAATTTTAAGTATAAAATATTTATTTAAAAAGAGAATATAAGGGATTTAAAACTATTCTCCTAGGTAGCATTTTGCTTCAAGTATTGAAAATCTTGAAAATTGGTCTAATGAAAGTTGTTTTATTAAAGCGAAACACAAGTACAACCTCTAAGTTGTTTATAAATTATATATTATATGTCTACCTGGGGTATTTACAAGTGTCTGACAACCAGTCAAACTCAGTTATTAGTGTATCACTAATAGACAGTATCAAGGTAGAAATTTATGCATTTGGGCATAACCTTAAAATACTTCCTTTGATGATTTACTTCTGATTGAGAAAAATGTTTCTGTGTCTCCCATTTAAAACACAGCATTGCTTTATAAGGATCTTCAGTATCATGCTGAATCATTAGAATGTTTCTGAATCAGTTGACTGATAATTTTATCCTTGAAATTGAAGATAGGGAATTTATTTTGAAGATTGATGTGATCTTTAGCAAGTAAAAAACACAGTTACCTGTAAAGCTGAAGAATTAGATTTTCCTTTACAATGCATTTTGAGATGCACGAGGAAAATAATGATGGTTGCAGTTTATTTTGTCAATTGCAAATGTTTAAGATACTTTAAAAATTAAATATAACATAGGTATAGAAAAGCATATGAAACATAAATATAATGCTTGGTGCTTCAGAAGTGAAATCCTGTATTTTTCTCTAATATTAGAAATAATGGTTATGGAGCACCTTGGCGGAGTAGTAGTTAGGCCAGCCACCTCTGAGGGAATGTAGTCCACCTACATCCCAACTGAAATAAGAGTGCTTCTACCTACTCTTCCTGCCTGAGTAGCCTACTTGCCTTCATTCCTGTTTGCACCTTTCCTTTAAAAAAGAAAATAATAATGGTTTTCCTTTGACATCATAGGAGTTCCCCAGTCTATCTATATTTAGTGCCACATTGTGAGAATAAACAGTTTCATAGTTAAACATTACCTGAAAGTACATCATTTTTGCAAATTCCTGGAATTATAACACAATGGGAGTATAGTACTTGAGTTACACACGAGACCTAATTCACGTCTGTCTTCATGTAGCAGTAGAGATGGAGACAGGTGGTAAAGCCTGCTCTGTTGCGAACTGATCATACAATCAGCATTTTCTATGTTAATATTTTTCTAGTTTACTTTTTAATGGAAAGATGTATCTACTACAAAGTATAGATTAAGATTTTGTAAAGCCGTATGTGAATAGATTTGAATATTTGAGGAGTTGTAGATGTGTATATCATTTTACATATATGTAAAATAATGCTTTGACTTGTAAAGATGTCACCTTTGGAGGCTATTTTTGGTATTTCTTAGACAAGGTGCTAAAATACTAGATTGAAGGCCACATGGTTAACATTTTTCCTGTTATTCATGATTCTGATCACATTAAATTGCTCAGTATAGTTGCTTCAGTGACTTCTACAGAATTTGCCTTGTTCATTCTTTCATTTAGCTATGTGCCGGGGTATGCAGATCAAGAGCTGGAAGTAATTGGAGTTTGGGAAGTTATCCGTGAACACTGCATCAATATAATGTGCTCCTGCTCTGCCTCAGCTGTGCCCTGTTACTTAAGTTCACAGAGGAATAGTAGGGAAGAATTTCAAGAATCTAGAACAGTAAGAGTTGGTTAGGAAATATATAGGGGAGGAAATCTAGGGAGAGGGAACGATGTTTACTGAAGGAGGCAGGAGAGAGTGGCCAGTATTCAGAAATTCAGCATGCCTCTTTTGTTGCCTCTTTTTCTCTCACTTTTTTTCCTGAGGACAACAACCAATGTGAACAAGTAAATAAAATTAAAGTCAAAAAAAGTGCTTCTTGCTTCTCTCTCTTCCTGCCTCCCTGCCTGCTCACGTTCATTCCTGCCTGCACCTTTCCATTAAAAAAAGAGAAAAAAAAAACTTTCTGAAGTAGTGTATTTTACTTTCGTATCAACAGTGAATGAAAGTTCCACTTCTTCTTCATCCTTGCCAGCACTTAGTTATGATCTTTTAAATTTTATGCCTTGTTATACTCGTGTAGAGATATATTTATATGGTTTTAATTTATATTGACTAGTGAATGGCATTGAGCATTTTTGCTATCCATGTACCTTCTTTGATAAAGTGTTCAAATCTTGCTAATTTTAGCAATTGAGTTGTTTTCTTATTGTCTGTTGAGAGGTTTTACATATTCTGGATACAACTACTTAATTTAATTTGAAGTGTTTTCTTTTAGTCTGTGACTTGTCTGTATATATTATAAACAGTGTCTTCCTAAGGGTACTGTTTTTCAATTTTGATCATGTTCAATTGTTAATTTTTATGTTATGAATTGTGCTTGTGTTGTTGTAGCTAAGAATTTTTTGCCTAATCCAGTATCAAAAGATTTTCTTCTAGCAGTTTTATATAGTTTTCAGGTTTATATTTAGACCTGGTCTATGTTGAGTTAATTTTGGTGTGAGATAGGGATTGAAGTTGATTTTTCTTAGCATATGGATGTCTTGTTATTGCAGCACCATTTAAGACTAACCTGACCTCACTGAATTTCCTTGTTTTGGGGGGAAAAGGAAAAATATAGGTAGGAATAAAGGTGAGTAGGCAGGCAGGCAGGGAGAGAGAGGAGGAAGAAGAAGTGTTTTATTTCATTCATTCATCTTGTTTATTCTTCCCAGACCAGGACATGAACCTAGGTCATTGAGATGTATGTGGACTGTGCTTCACTCACCACCACTCCACTGGAGCCTGCTTTTTTTTTTTTAAAGAAAAATTACAGACAGGAAGAGAGGAAGAAGAAGCTCTTTATTGTACTTTTATTTAGTTGTTCACATTGGTTGTCCATCTAAGGAAGGAAGAAAGGAGAGAAGGAAGAAGCATCTTTATTTATTTAGGTTTTTTTTCACTCCCGCTTGGGTCTTGTACCCAGGTCCTTGGGCTTTATATGGCCACCTGAGCCACAGTGGCACTTCCATGGCCTTTTATTATTTAGTAGTCCTTCCACCACCCCTTTCCTCCTTTTCTCATTACTGATTAACTTGTTTTCTTATTATTGCTTATTTGTTTTTTTGATGATCACTCATTTTGAACTTGGCTGCTTTGTTCAAGTGTTTTAAGGCTTTTCTCTGTTTTCCCATTTCCTGTAGATAGATCATATTTAAAGACTTGATTAGAATCAAGCTCAGTTGGGTTTTTGTTTTTCTTTAAAAATCACCTATCCCCTATAGGTAGTATTTTATGTTGCATTATAGGAGGAGATAAACGCATTGAGTGATTATTCAGAGTTTAGATGATAACACTCCAGCATCATCCTTTTACCTTATTTTGTAAAAATTTTTTTCAGATTCATTAGTAATTATTGCAAATGATAATTTTTCTAAGTTTTTCTAAGTCATTCCTTTTGTATTTATTATTTAAAGTTGTTCAAAAAATTTTACCTTCCTTAATTATATGAGTACCATGAAGTACAGTTAGTAAAAGCAGGTTAAATGTTCGATTTACTTCCCCATTACATATCCGTTTTCAGAATAATAAGTTGACCATAACAGTGGTGGCTAATAGAGAAATTTTTTTTTTTTAAATATTATTAAATCACATATGTGTATGTATTTGATCGTCTTGATGCTATTCGTGGATGCTATTATATTTATACTCTAAAGTGCTTCAACTTGTCTCCTGTCTCTTCTGATGTGACACTTAAATTCTTTGAATAAATGGGATTTGAACCTTAGTTTATTTAACTTCAGTACCCCATGTTCTTCAACTATTATTTTTTGCCTTCCTGAAGGAAGCCCCACAGGAGTAGGTGAGACTTAAAACAATACAGTTGAAGGCTGCATTTTGTACATTGGGTTGATGTCTGTGAGTGTGTAAACATAGGTCTGGCAGCAGAAAGGCAGAAGGCACTTGTGTCCTGATGGCAGGGACTGGGCTTTGGAGTGGTTGGACATACAAGGGAAGTTGGGTAGAGATAAAGCACATAGGACTTAGCTGGATGGAGGGATTTGGTCTTTTTAATACTCATGTGGGGTATCCTGGAATGTTTCCTGTTATTTTGTTGCTCACATGAGATGGATAGAAAGTTATTTTTGAAAGAAGGCCCCCTTTATTGGTATTTTATTTTTGTGTTAGAGAAAAATTCAGTGAAGTCAGTATTATCAAAGTCAAGTCTGTAAAGAATCACCGGTTAACTAGTTGTTAATTGAATTTCCCAGGACTCTATAATCGTTAAACCTTTCAACTTTCACATTGATATTCTTACGTTGAATTAGAGTCAGTGTTGGTGTATATTGATAATTTATGTAGTGATAACCAAAAATATATTTAAATAATTTATTTCTGGTGGCTTATTCTTTCTTAATTGAATCGACCTGTTATGTTATTGGCTGTATTGAAATCTAAAGACTAATTATGGGTTTGTGGGCTTTATCATATTTTAGTTTAAAATCTATTTCATGAAGTTTTACTCGCTGATTTCCAGGGCCCTATGGTTATGAATGTGTCTCCAATTCATAATGCCTCCTGCTATGGCAGACATCCTTGACATCTGGGCAGTGGATTCACAGATAGCATCAGATGGCTCCATACCCGTGGATTTCCTTCTACCTACTGGGATTTATATCCAGTTGGAGGTACCTCGGGAAGCTACCATTTCCTATATTAAACAGGTATGTTAATAGGTGGGAATTCATAAACAGCAAAATGTTCTATTATAGAAAATGTTACTAATGTGAATCATGTGGTACATTTGAGAAGTTTCAACTTTAGGTCATTTTATGCTAAAGAGTCTAATACATATTTTGTCTCTTGTGGACATATAGCATATTTATTCTCTTAAAATTTTCAATCCATATATGATACCTAAATTAAGAAAAATTGACTTATGTTAGCTGGTATAAAGTATTTCTTCAGGTGGTTAGTAGGAATTTGACATTGTCAAAGAAGTTTTAGTTAACATTTTGTAATTACTCTCTGAGTTTTTCACACATTTTTTAATGGGAGTTTTACTTGGTTGGCTCTTCTCCTTTTCATCCCCACCCCCCTCACTGCTTTTCATGGTGACTGAGGGAAGAGTTATTATTTTTCTATACTTTCTCTGTAATGTTTTTTAGAAAGCTGGACCCAGTATGGGAATCAGAGGTTCTGATACATTTTTTAAAAGTTTTTAATTCAGTTGTTCATGTTGGTTGTTTCCCACCTGGCCCTGGGTCCTGAACCCCAGACCTTGGAATTAATGTGGGACTGCTCCCAAGGTGTACTAGATTGCTAGGCCACCAGGGCCGGCCAAGGTTATATTTTTAAGAAAAAGTATTTATGGCAAACCTTTTTAAAGTTCTGAACTTCGGACAGCATAACTCTTTTGAAGTTAATTTGTCAGGGAGACATGAGAATTCCAAAACATATGATCCATGAGTTAAAAAAAAATAAAATCAAGAAAATTGTTTTAGCCACTTGACAGGTACAGAGAATATTTATTTTTATACTCAGCAGACAGGGGTAGAATGCCTGTGAATGCTTGATACTGGAGTAACCATCCTTACCCTCCTTTTCTTGATTGTTAGAAAATATGAGTGACATAGAGCTTACCATTGCAGTCATTTGTATGTACATAGTTTCATTAAATTAACTATATTCAGTGTTGCCCAACCATTATCGCTGTCATTTCCAACACTTTTCATCATCTGAAACATGAACTCTATAAAAATCCCACTAAATAACAAACTTCCGCCTCCCCCGTTGCTGGTAATCTCCATTCTAAGTTCTGTCGTGATTCATTTGTTAATTTTTGGTACCTCATATAAGTAAAATTATAGAATAGTTGCCTTTTTGTGTCTGGTTTATTTCACTTAGGCCCGTTTTCAGATTTCATCCATGTTCTCACATGCACCCAAGTGTCAATCCATTTTAGGACTGAATAATATCCTACTCTCTGTATATACTATATTTTGTTTATATGTTCATCTGTTGTTGAGTAGTTTTGTAGTATCTGTCTTTGTTGGACATTGTTATACAAGTATCCTTTTTTTAGAGCTTATACTCAGTTTTTGTTATGTTCTCAGTATATGTACATACATATATATTTAAGCAGAGGAAGGAAAAGAGAGGAGGAAACATTTTAAGGAAGGAAGCAAGGAAGAAGCACTTTTTTTCTATTAAAAGGAAATGTACAGGCAGAAGTGAAAGCAAGCAGAGGCAGGGAGAGAGAGAAGAAAGAACCATTTTTATTTTATTTAGTTCATCTTGGTTGTTCTCCCTGCTTCTGAGATGGACCTGGATCCTTTGCATGTATGTGACTGCACTGGCAGAGGTGGCTGACCAAACTGCCAGGGTATACCACACTTTTTAAAGGAAGAAGTGAACCTTGGTCCTTGGACTTTACATGATTCACACCCCAGCCACTAGGTTAGCACTTGAGCCACCAGGGGACGCCTATACTTAATTTACCTATTTTTTCTTTTGTTGCCTAATACTGCTTTCTCTTGTTTGCTTTATGTAACTGAATCTGAGGACTGGCTATATTTTTATCCCAGGTCTGTTATCCTCAGTTCTGACTTTAGTTAAAATATGTGAGTTCTACCTTATATTTATATGATTACCTTTTACATGATCTCATCCAGGAGAGCTGGGGAAAGGTGAGGAAAGATTGTCTGCTCATCCTAACAGTGCCATGTTAATTAATAAGGCTATTCCTGTTGAATACAAAAGAATGCAGTGCAAAAATAATGTTTTATATGAAGGAGATGCTACATACATTAAATTTTATACTTTTTTTCTGATTAGAAGTTATTTTTGTTCATGGGAATTTTAAATATGGAAGTCCTCATTGAGCTTGCTCTTCACAGATGTTCACTTTAATAATTTTGCATTCTTATGCACTGTGTATTTATATTACATTATAAAAATGGATTATCTTGCAGTGTGCTATTAAAAAAACCTTAATGTAAATTAGATAGCTTTTCATGTTATAGTGCATTTCTATTTTATTTTAACAGTTCCATAATCTGTAATTAATTTAACCCATCACTCATTACTTTACACTTACCTTGTAATCAAGTTTTTAGGTTTACAAATAGTGCTACAGAGAGAACCATTGTAGATAAATATTTTTGTAAATTTGAGCAAGTGTTTTCATTTCAGAGAATGTTTTATTATATTTTATTGCAGATGTTATGGAAGCAAGTTCACAATTACCCAATGTTTAACCTCCTTATGGAAATTGACTCCTATATGTTTGCATGTGTGAATCAAACTGCTGTATATGAGGAGCTTGAAGATGAAACAAGAAGACTCTGTGATGTCAGACCTTTTCTTCCAGTTCTCAAATTAGTGACGAGAAGTTGTGACCCAGGGGAAAAATTAGATTCAAAAATTGGAGTCCTAATAGGAAAAGGTAATTTAAAAAATTCTTAGCTTGAATACTTTAATATCTATTGAGGTAACTTTGCTTTACAAAATAATATAAACCCATATGTACAGGTTCCCCATTCCTCAGATATATGACATCACACCCTGCCCACAACCAGAATATCAAAAGTTCTTTAGCATTGTCCGTTGGACCCCACCACTACTTGTCCCTATGCCCACTCTGTTCTCTATTCGTAACCTCAGTTCTATTGTCAGTGTCCAAGGGTTGATTTTTTTGTTTAGTCTGTTCCTTTGCTTTGTTTCTTTATAGTTCACCTAAGAGTGAGACCATCCATTATTTATCTTTCTCCTTCCAGTTTATTTCTCTTAGCATAAGCCCATCTAGGCCATCCATGTTGTTGTAAATGATAGTGTTTCGTATATTTTTTTGTGCTATGTAGTGTTCTAGTGTGTATCTATACAACCTCATCTTTATCCATTCATCTGATGATGAGCGCTTAGGTAGTTTCCAGTTCTTGGCTATTATAAATAATGCTGCAGTAAACATAGAGATGTGTCTATCTCTATGAATTAGTGTTTTTGTATCTTGGGTAAAACCCCAGAAGTGAGATGACAGGATCATTCTCAATTTTTTGAGGAATCTCCATACTTCTTTCCATATGGGTTGCAACAATTTGCACTCCTACCAACAGTGTAAATGGGTCCCATGTCTCTTCCCTGTGCATCCTCACAAACATTCGTTTTTGTTTCCAGTCTCACAGTTGTAAGGATATCTCATTGTTTTGATTTGCATTTCCCTGATAGCAAGAAAGGAAGAACTTTTTTTTCCTATTTGTTGGCCACCTGTCTGTCTCCTTGGGAGAAATGTGTGTTTAGATCTTCTGCCCATTTTTCAAATGTATTGTTTATTTTTGTGTTGTTTTAAGCATGAATTCTTAGTGTGTCCATTGCTATATTTATAAACATGAAGTAGGTGTTATCTAAGACATTACTTTGCAAAGTTTAGCCCATGGTCTCATCATGGTCTGTAAACTGTTACTAATCTGCAGTAAGGTAATTATAGAAACCACAAGTGAATGTTTAGAAATCTCTCTAGCAATATGACATTGCAGTATCCAAGGGCTTATGTTTTGCATATCTTTCCCTTTTCTAGTGGCTTATTTTTATTTTACAAAAGTATTGATTTCGTACAAATTGGAAGGAAAAGCTTGTTCTTTTGCCTTTTTTGCTTTAAGAAGCCCCCTCCTAAGAGATATGTCATCAGATTCTTAGGAACTGCCCCTATAGTATAAACACAATTATAGACAACTGTCAACCAAGACTTTAAGCTGATCAATAAGTTTGTATAAACAAGCCATATTTTTAACACGTTTACGCCATAAAGTTATCCTAAATAGAAGTTATTTTTATTATTAAATCAAAATGTGTCATCTTCACATAATTCCTTACAAAGTATTCTTGAGAGAATTGTAATACAGTGAAAATATGGAAAAATCTCTTGCTGTAGTAATTTTAGTCATTTCAGAGGTCACTTGTGAATCAATATCCTGTTTTAGGTTCAAGATACTAACTTGAATTAGGTACTATAAGGGATTGCTGAGAGAAGACTTTGAAGTTTAAATAAAAATGGATAAAACCCACTGAATGTTTTTGGATCTGAATTGACAACTTGCATTGATCGAGTTCACTATTATAGGGTAATATATTAAAAAAAATAGTATTCTTTGATTTTAACATTATAATTCAGACTAGCTAATGATTTTACAATGGAACAAAAACTTCCATTTGACAACTTAGAACATTATTGATTTATTAAATGACACCCTGGTATTTAAAACTTTAATTATTTCAGAAGATAGCTAGTGTGCTTGTGGCAATACTTTTTTTCTTATAGTTATAATAGTTGTTTTTATTGGAATACACTGATTGTTAGGGAAGCCCAGAGAGAGAGAGGGGAGAGAGTGAATGAGGAGAGAGAAAGAGGAGAGAGAATGGGAGAGAAGAAAAGGGAGGGAGGGAGAGAGCTAACTTTTATTAGGATATAGGTATCTTTTTTAGATTTACCTAAATCTAAACATTTACTCTTGATTCCTATAATTCCCTTACCTCAGATTAGTAACAGTTTGCAGCATACTTGATGTTGATCTTTATCTCCTATAGATTCATTAGCCATTACTAGACCTTTAAGTGTGCCAGATTTAGAAGATAAAAATGCAGGAGATGCAACTTTTAAGTTGAATATACTTCTGGTAAAAAATCATTCATTGTTTATCTGAAAATTCAAAACTTCAAATAGAACTAGACATGCATTTTTTTTTAAATTTAGCAGCCTTAACTTTACCCTACCACAATAATCTCATGCGTGAATTGATTTTCTCTTTCTATAAACCATACATTATATTCTATTCATGATCATAAAACTTAATTGTACAAAATATTTAGTGTGCCTACAGTTGGAATGATCAAGATTTAAGGAATGTTTTTATAAGTGAAACAGTTTAGAGGCTCTGAATTATTTTTAAATTATATTTTAGATCTTCAGCTTACTGAGAAAAACTAACATGATCATGATCATATACACAAATCAAATATTAGCATTTACTTAAGAAGTTGAATAATTTTGTTTTAATATTTTAGAATGAATTTTCACTTTAAATACCTAGTAAGTCAGTTTTCAGTTGCCAGTTTATATGTTATGACTACTAGTGGAGCTTGTTGAGGTCATGGCCCCTGGGGAAACAATAAACAATTATTTCAGTTTAATTTCAGGAACAAGTCTGCTGCTTCCTTCTCTCCAAAGAAAACAATAGAACCTTTACAGACATTACTGCCCTGCTAGATCTAAAAATACCTTTTCCTAAAAGATGATGTGCCTCATCATTTTATATCCCTGTTTGTTCTAAATTATTTACAGAGCTCCTTGTTTGTATTCTGATTATTCTCTGTAGTAAAGGCAGATGTTTTCTAATTTCTCCAAGCTTCTGTAGTAAATCTTTATTTATTTTTTTAAAGGAAAGTTACAGGTAGGAGTGAAGGTGAGTAGGCAGACAGGCAGGAAGAGAGAGGAGGAAGAAACATTTATTTGTTTTATTTAGTTATTTGTCTTGGTTGTTCCCTTGACTCTGGGACTTGAACCTTGCTTTTGGAATGTATGCCTAACTAGTGTCCACATACTTAATTTCCAAGCCACCAGGACTCACTAACATAGTAATTCTTGATCAGAGAATTTTTTTTGCAACCCGAGAAAAGTATTTGAAAATACCCTTATTTCTCCTGTCTATCTAAAGTTGTGACTTATCTTAAGTGAAGGAAGTATGTAGTCTTCAGGGTTTTAGTAATACCTTTGGTATGAAGAAATTGTTCACTAAATACTTTTTTTTTAAATTAAATATCAAAAAGTTACATTTGGAACACCCTGGTGGGGTAGCAGTCAAACACAGTTATACATCCCAAGGTCCCAGGCTTATGTCCTGGGGCTGGAGGGAACAACCAAATAAACAACTAAATGAACAACTAAATAAAATCAATAATAAAATGCTTCTTCTTCCTCTCTTTGTTCCTGCCTGACTCTACTCCCATTTCTTCCTGCCTACACATTTCCTTTTTTTTTTTTTAAAGTTACATTGGACTATAAACTATACAGTATTCTTAAAATTTAAGATTTGTCACCAAATTATCTTACAATTTGAAAACTTTGTTTAAAGCTAAATTACTTAATCTTATTTTTGGTGATGTTTCTATTTTTATTTTATGTTTTTAAAGGAAAGGTGTAGATGCGAATGAAGGTGAGTAGATAGACAGGAATAGAGAGGAAGAAGCTTTTTATTTTTTATTTTTTAGTTGTCCATTCTGGTTTCTTCCCTTCCAGCCCCACGCCCCATGAAGCCCAGGGGTACGTGGCTTGCGCACCTTCAAAGACAATTGACCTAACCGCTACTTCAGAGTACGCCAAATTTTGTTTTTAAGAGATCTTTGTAGTGGCTCCCAAATTCAAGCTCTATCAATTTCTTAAAAAGCAGATACTCAGAGATAGCAATTCTGTGAATCTGAGGTGAATTAAATAAATTATATACTTTTCAGTGGATCATAACAGTTATGTGAACAGAGTTCCTTATTTATTTGTGTGTATGTGTATATATGTACTTAACTTACAGTACCAATGCAGTTGTGATTGCAGTTCAGTAGTAAAATGTTGACTGTTTATACTTGGGACTACAGCTATGAACCAGGTGATGTGATCTTTGCTTGGAGCCTACTGTCTGTTGGTAAATATGAGTCAGTAAACATTTACTATACAACTTATAAACTAGTATAATTCAAAGAAGGGGTCACTTAAATCAGCTGGGTGAGTTAGGGACTGTCTCTCATAGGACACACAAGTAAATTAAACCTTGAAAGCCGATTAGGGTTGGAAGAAGGTAAAACAAAAGGGAATCATGGTATGTGATGTTTGGTCTAGTTAAGGATTAGAAGAAAATGATTATGGTTTAAGAAGACAGCTAGAACAAGCAGGAGAAGTCAGGGAGGCCATCAGCTTTAGAGATACAGAGCCATCTTGGTCATATAGAAAGTAGAAACTTACTGTTTACAACACTTGGGAAGCCCATTGAAGGAATTTAAGTAGGGACAACACTGTCAGATTTCAGTTTTAAAAATATTTATTCAGGTTGGAGAATGGAATCAGAAAAAAGAAATTAGTGAAAAACTGACGTAGTAATTCACAGAAGGGAAGATATGGCCAGGACTGCGTAACTATACAAAGTCAGGAATGAACAGTGAGTTATTTAAAAAGTGGATTAGACTCTTCAGTAGATAAAAGGAGAAAGGGTTTGATTTTTGTTAGATGTATAAATTAGTTGCTTAAATTTCAGTCTCTTCATAGCTAAAATAAAGATCTATATCCATATATCTCTCTATATCTTTATTCCAGGTCTTAAACTGTACAGAAATCTTAATGTATCTTCAAGATTTTCTTTGCTGTTTTATGCATCTTATCTTTATTTTTTCATATTTAATACTGTAAATCGATTTTAATATTTAGTTTTGAAAAAATAGTTTTAATACGTAAAAGTAAATAGACACTAGGTGTCTACTGTCTTGGTCTCCCTAATTGGCATGCATGTTTTCAAATAATAAAGATTCAAAGACTACATTTGTCATTGCTTTTACGGAATAAAAGCAACAGCTTGCTTCACTCCTTAACATTATGAAATGGTATTGATATTGTCATTTCAAGTATTTTTCTAAAATAAAAATACATGCATATTTTATATTTTTCATTTTGAATTTGCATAAAAGGCATCTTCGAAGGCCCATTCTGTCCCTGCTTTTTAAATTTAATATATCTGTAACACACAGGTCTGTTTTATTTATTGCTTCTACCACTGTATAGCAGTATATGAATGTATTTTAATGATTAACTAGGCTGTTTTTTTACAGCTTCTGCAATTTCTTATTTATCGTAAACAAAGCTATACTGCTTTTCTTTTCTTTTTTTTTTTAAAGAGGAGGATGAGGCCTTTTTATTTAATTATTCATCCTCGCTGTTTCCTCTGGTCCCAGGACGTGAACCCAGGTCCTTGGGAATATATATGGATTGCACTTTGTGGGATGTGGTAAATCTAAGTGCTATTCCATCATGGTTCTCCAATGAACATTCTTGTATGGACTTCATGTTATTTGTGCAATTATTTCCATAAGTTTGTGGAAATAAACAAGACTGCATATATGAGAAAGGACCCTTCTGAGCTTGGTATAATATAGGAACTTTGTGTTCAGTTGTGGCTCAAAGGTAGGGAGGGCAATGAAAATTTTTTTACTAAAAAAGAGGGAAGGCTGTGCCTGATTTGAAATTGTTGTAGGGGATAAAATGGAGGTGGACTAACCAGAAGCAAGGCATCTCATGATTGACTCAGGGAACATATTTGTCTTTTACTGATTGTTTTTGAGTCTCTCAGGTTGAAATTCCTGTTGGTAGAATTTTAAGATCATAGGGTGTGCATACATGTGATTTCTAATAATTATTAAATAATTCCTGTTATTACATATGCCTGTTCTCTCTACTCATAGCACAGGGTGTTATCAAACCTTAAAATATTTGACAATCTGACAGGTAAAATTAATGTATATATATATGCAAATTTATAAACATTTTTATTACATTGGATTTGTAGACTTTCAGAATTATAAGCTTATGAAACAGTTGTCATAGTTATGTTCATAATTGACTATAATGAAGAATAATTTTATGTTTATTTGTTTTTCTCACTGGGGATACAATATAACTATTCAAAGTTATAGTGAACTGAAAGTTTAATCTGAAAGCACTTAAGTTAACTGAATCTTAGAGTAAGCAGTAACTTGAGTTTCAGGCTCAGTCTACAGTATTTTCATAATATAGTATTTGAAAATTTTTCAGAATTCTTAGCCTTTCTAAGATATTTTGAATACAATCTAATTGATTTCTAAAGAAAAAAATATCACTTTCTTGTATGTGATTATAAAATGTATACTTTGAATTTCACTTTTTAATCTTTATAAAACTGGTAGCCAGGTGCACCCTTGTGGCTGGCTCCTCTGCCTTTAGGTATAGTTCACATACATCCCAAGGATTGAGGTTCATATCCTGGGACTAGGGCAAGCAACCAAAATGAACAACTAAAGTAAATAAAAATGCTTCTTCCTCCTGCTTCTCTCTGCCTTACTGTCTATTCACCTTTATTCCTGCCTGCACTTTTCCCTTGGAAAAAAATAAAACTGGTAAATAGCTATATATCTTTAAGAGGGTTCAAGTTTGTATTTTTTATGAATCTAATTATCTTTCATATATGAAATGTATTACTTTATTTGCCTATTTTTTATTTTTTATTGCATTTTCCTACACTGTTTCACTTGCTTGGTAAGAACCAAGCCTCCAGATTAATTGTTGTTAATCATAGTTTGTTTTATTTTATTATTAGCTACTCAAATGACACTTTTAAAAAAATGTGTTTAGGTCTGCATGAATTTGATGCTTTGAAGGATCCTGAAGTGAATGAATTTCGAATAAAAATGCGCAAATTCAGTGAGGAAAAGATTCAGTCACTTGTGGGATTGTCTTGTATGGATTGGCTTAAGCACACATACCCACCAGAGCATGAACCATCCATCCTTGAAAACTTAGAAGATAAACTTTATGGAGGAAAGCTCATCGTGGCTGTTCATTTTGAAAATTGCCAGGTAGTATTTATTGCATTAGTTTAAGAAATTCTTTGTACCTTGTGAATTTTGCCTAATTGCAGAGAACATTTTTAGATTTAAATGGAAAAGATTTAAGAGCATGTGTAACATGCCAAAGCTATGTATCTTTTGCACATTTTTGATACAATGGTATGGTAGTCTAGATTGGGATCAGCAAACTGCATTGTTTTTGAATTTTTTTAAATACTTATGAAAGAATGTAAAAAAAACAAAGAATTTTAAAGGAATGGTTTTAAAAAAAGACTATATGATGAAGACTCAAGTCAAATAGGCCTGATATTTTACTGAAAATGTTTGCCAACCCCTGATCTACATAATGTTCTTTAAACTAGATGTTATTGTTTTTTCTCATGTGATATTTCTCTTGTTTGTAAAATGAATGATTTGATCAAATGATCTTTTTATTTACATATTCTTAATTTGAATTAAGTGCTAGTATGGAATTGGTCATTGTAATAGAATATACATAAAGTTTATTCATGTATGAATGTTCACAGCATTTATACAAACCGGCTTATTTTACTACCTTTGTTTCAAGTATAATCATTTTAATTATCTAGGGTCTAGCCTTAGAATTTGGGTAGGAGTTCAAAGGTATTTTGTTTTGTTTTTCTACGGCTATGCTAACAAAAATGACAAAAAGCCTATCAGCAAGCATTCAATATTGAGCACTTATACTCTGCCAGGAACCTGAAAAGTATTTTTTTAATATTTTCTCCACCTCTCACAACAACCCTATAAAGTGTTGTTTTTATCCCCATTTTACAGTAAAGAAACAGAAAGGGAGAGAAGTTTGGTTTTTTGTGCCAGGTCTCATAGCTGGTCAATGGTAGAGTCAAAATTTTATCCAGGTTTTTCTGGTTTTATCCAGTCTTTACTCCTTTTCAGTAGCATGTTTTAAATATTTGGTAAGATAAATGAAAGAAATGGATCCTACTTTTGGCATTTTACAAAGGAAATTTGTTTAGATGAGAAAAAAACGTCACTCTATTCTGAGATTTAGTGAGACTAAAGTTCAATTTAAACCAAGATTTGGAAATCATAAAATGTCAAGATCAATTTAAGCCTACTATTTAGAGAATTCTATAGGGCTGGAAGAGGTAGAATAGGGACTTTTACTATTAAAGGAAGCATGAAAATTTGCACATCTGGGTCAGTCTGAATTTTATTATATATGGGTCAAATCCATACTAGATGCTCAAATTTTAATGTAGTTATCATTGTAACATAGTGCATGTGAAAAGTGTTTTGCAGATAGAAGAGTAATGGAGATTGTGAACCTTTGTTGGATTCTAAGCATTCATAGAATTTCAAGATGAAAGCACATACAGATCATCTAGTTAGATTCTTTATATAATAATTATTTTCTCTAATCCTTATATTCTGTGTCTTTGACCAAATGAATCCATTGCTAGGGAAGTCAAATTATTTTCTGAAATACTACATTTTCACTGGGCAAGCACAGATTTGAATTTTGAATTAATATCTTTATTATGTTCAAACTAGCCACCTCTGACTTTTCCCCATCTGGTTTTACTTTTCTGATTTGTATAACTACTCATTCAATCTTGTCTTCATTCTATACACCAAATATTTAGGTAGTTGAAATATAGCTCTCGTGCCTTCATCAACTCCTGGTTAAATATTTTTCTGGGACTTAAATCAAAAGTTCAGTTATTAAAGAATTTTTAGAAGTCAAATCGAGTTTTTAGCTTTTTATTTAGACAAAGACCATTTTATAAATTCTAAAACCATAATTTATTACCAGCATTATTTCATAAGGGAACAAACATTTGCCTCCAAAAAACTAGGAGTAGCAGAATCTCAGGATGACGATATTCCATTATACTTGCATTTTCTCCTTTGTTCCTTCTGTAATGTTCTCACTTGGGTTATCTCACCATCAAAGCTGCAGAATAACATTGGGAAGCAGCATATAGGAACACTAAACTAAACATTGCAAGGTTTTCATTCAGGTTAAAAAAATATTTTCTAGCATTGTTAGGGGGAAAGCCAGGCAGCTATTTCTGTGGAAAACATACAAACATTGAAATGACCATATAATCATTATCAGCTGGTCACAGAATATGGTTCCTAAGAAGCAAGATAGGTGTATTAATCATGGGACTATCAGGTCTCAATTTTACACACAGCAGTTCCAGCAGTCAGGTCACAAATGGGCTATTTTTTAATTCCATGAACCTTAGTTTTGTAAAGGATACCAGTAAACCTGAGTAGCACTTTTAAACTTGTTGTTACCCCACCTCCCATCCCCAGTCAGCTTAAGATATAGAAATAATTCAATAAAGGGAGGACACTTGTAATTTGAAATATGGCTTTATAATTATTTGTAGTAATAGGTATACACATGTAAAGAATGATTTTTCAACATATACAATTGCTTTTTCTGCCTCCCTCCTTTTTTTTAAAGGATGTATTTAGCTTTCAAGTATCCCCTAATATGAATCCTATTAAAATAATTGAATTGGCAATCCAGAAACGTCTGACTATTCATGGGAAAGAAGATGAAGTCAGCCCCTGCAACTATGTGTTGCAAATCAGTGGAAGAGTAGAATATGTGTTTGGTGATCATCCTCTAATTCAATTCCAGGTATGTATATGAACTGTCCATTTATCAGAGGAGGGGTGTGTGTATGTGTATGTGTTGCAGTTCATTTCTGTTAAAAAAAGTTTTTCCATAGGAGAACATTGGAACCTATAGAAAAGTATACAGAATTAAATCATAGATACCCGTAATTTCATGTACGTCTGAAATTACCGTTGTTAACATTTTCGCATGCTTTTGCTATTTCATTTGGAGTGTTATATCTTATTTGGCATGTTATTATATATTATTATATGTATGTTTATGTGAGTATATGTTTGCATTCTGCTTTTTTGATAGCTCATAATTTTATAGCATTATGAATTCTGAATATAGTTATAATTTCCTACTGTTTCATCATAAAAACGATTTAGATATGACATACACTGGGGGAAGTAAAATATAAAATATTTTTATTAAATAGTCAAATATTTAAGCATATCAAACCTATTTGTAATATCAGTTAACTAGGTAAAATACTATAATTTTTCACTGAATTAGAAAACTTCAGTTTCATTTTAATATTTATGTGTAATCTCTTTTCCTCCCTTTTTTAAAATTACTTCTGTATGTATAGGAATTTTGTAACTGTTAGATCTAACCATCCTCAAAGGCTTTCCTCAATCTTTGAGATATTTATTTCCATTTAATCATGAATTCTTTGAGTATATATGATTTATGCAAGGCAAGTATCTCAGATTAAACTTTTTTTTTTTTTTTTAACCTAAGTTAGGGGATGCCTTATTGTTTTGTCAGAAACTAGGATTTGTAGGAGAAATAAAGCATGTGCGTACAATGCAGGGAAATAAATGTGAAGGAAATGGAAAGATGTCTATTTCATAATCAAAAGGGTTTTTTGTTTTTGTTTCCTTTTTTTTTTGTGTGTGTGTGTATGTGTATTTTTAAAGGAAAGGTGCTGGAAGGAATGATGGCAAGTAGGCAGGCAGGCAGGCAGGGAGAGAGAGAGAGAGGAGGAAGAAGCATTTTATTTTATTTTTATATAGTTGGTTGCCACCAACTCTGCTTCCCCCCAACCTGGGTCCTTGGGATGTATGGACTGCACTCCTCCAGAGGCAGCTGACCTAGCCACTTCTCCAAGTCGCACCCAGAATAAAAAATGTTTGAATGACTTTATTATAATATGTAGCTCCCATGTACTTTAGAATTATTTTATTTCAAAAATGTATTTTTAGTGATTCTGAATTGAAATCTACAATTGAATCACACTGTGTATCAGTATTAGGAAGTTTCTTTTTCTGAGGAATACACTGGGTTTCTATTCAGCTTTTAAAGAATATTTAGTAATATTGATAGCCACCCTTTCTTTATATGCTTCAACAATGTCATCCTGGTTTCATGGGTGAAGCTGGAATGATCAGTAGATTTTTGTTGGAGAGACAGTTATGATTGCCTAAAATTTTGTGCTGAAAAGGTATTAGTCTCTACCTCAATAATCCATGGGAAAATGTGGATTGGCCATCTCAGGACATAATAAATGGCCATATGTGTTCACCTTTAGTGACTAACTCATTGCTCTAAGTGTGACTTTGATGTCAGTCAGGTGAATTTAAATCCAGATCTTAGAGATACTAGGTTTTTAACTTAAACTTTCTGATTTTCAGTTCTTTGACCTGGTAAGTAGGGACTAGTATTCTTAAAGATTAGCTATAATGGGCCTGCCCTGGTGGCCTGCTGGTCTAGTACACCCTGGGAGCAGTCCCACATAAATCCTAAGGTCCTAAGTTCAAGACCCAGGGCTGGGTGGCGGGGAACATCTGATGTGAACAAATAAAAATAAAGTGCTGCTTCTGCCTCTCTCTTCCTGTCTGCCTTCTGCCTGTACCTTTCCTTAAAAAAAAAAAATCTTAAAAAAAAAATGATTAGCTATAACATACAAGAAATATCTAGCTATGTTCTTAGGTATTTAGGTATTAAATTAATGGCGGCTATTTCATATTGTGAATTTAATTTTTCATATTTTTGATATTGAGTTGTTAAATACTTACACAGTGCATGTATTGTTCAGCTTCTAATTAAAGTATTTGCTTGTAAATCCTTACCTTTTTCTTTCTTGTTATGGTAGTATATCAGGAACTGTGTAATGAACAGGACCTTGCCTCACTTTATACTTGTGGAGTGCTGCAAGATCAAGAAGATGTATGAGCAGGAAATGATTGCCATTGAGGCTGCCATAAATCGAAATTCATCTAACCTTCCTCTTCCTTTACCACCAAAGAAAACACGAGTTATTTCTGTAAGTTTTATGTACGAACCTCTAGTAACCCCAAGAGGCATGTGATTTTATTAGGTTTTATGCTTAAGCTTCACACATATTTTCATTGCTCATTTCTCCTGTGAAAACTAATGCATGCTTGCCAAAGATCCACCAGCATTTATTAAGAATTATCTTTCTAGCTACTATTTTTCCTTACTTATCAATTAAAATATGCCATTTATGTTTCTGTTCTTTTGATAGTAAAGAAAAATACCATCAAATTAAAGACTTTTGAGATTAGAGATTGACATAGGACTTCACTGAACAATTTTAGCTATTCTAGTAGAAATATCAGATGTTCAGAAATAGTTAATTTACCAGTATATTTCTATTGGCTTTGTTATGATTATGTTTCTGGTATGATTTGTCTCTCTTATTGAATGTTTTAGGCTTTAAATGTATGAACAGCACTATTTTTTTTTTCAGAATGTAATATGTTTTTATAAGGCAAATGTTAAGTTCGTGTTTTGGAACAGTTAACATTTTAAAAAATATTTAATCTTAACAGTTATATGTTTAACTATTCCTTGATGATTATTATCTCTATAAATTTAATGATTCATTATTTATCTATTTGTTAATGATGTTTAATTTAGTGGATCTCTTCACACTATTGGAATATGCTTATCTTTTGCCCTGAGTACTAAGTGTTAGTGGTTGTGATAATTCATTAAAGATTTTCATTAAAGATTCATTTATTAATTCAGAGCTCTGTTTTCATCATTTTATAATAACATAAGAACTGTTATGATTATTTCATTGTTTGCATAGAATATTCATTCCTTTATTAAATTACTTATATTTATTTTACTCTTTGCAGCATGTTTGGGAAAACAACAACCCTTTCCAAATTATCTTGGTAAAGGGAAATAAACTTAACACAGAAGAAACTGTTAAAGTGAGTACTTGCTAAGATTTGAGTTTGTCACCTGCTCTGTTACTTAAATAACTGACTGATATGCTCAAAGAATATAACGTTGGAGATTACATTTTACCCATATTGGTCAATTACATAGGATACAGTATGGCAACTTATAATACATTTAATTTTAAAGTAGACTTTGAATAGTTGAAGATATACTGGATAGACTGGCATTTTTCTGGTATTATATTATTAGAAAAAAATTGCTGTAGGTCAAAACCATAGATCATGATTTTCTGTACAAGCTTTCCTTTATCAGCCTTGCTTTGAGCTATATTTAGACTTTGTCACACACGCACCTTTTTTTGCTTTTTCTTTTTAAACTTGCTGAACAAAGAGAAAATGTAATGCCATTTCCTGTGGGGGAATAGATGACTCCATTATAACCATGACTTACTACTAACATTTAGGGATTTATTGCACAACTGCATACAAATTAAGTACAGACTTAACAAGTAATTTTGTCTTAAAATATAAATCATGCATTTTTTTCTATTTTGCTTGGTAGGAAATTAATTGACTAGCTTTGTGATCAAAAAGGGGATTAAGTTATTTTAAGATGTTTGCTGACATGAGGATAGGTTTAGGAACACCTTAAAAAAAGACTACCAGTGGTTGCTTTGGTAAATGGACATTACACATTCTTTGGTTAGTTTTCCACTAAAGAAGGGTTCTTTTGCTTATAGTCTAAGCTAGATTTTAATTTGTATGATGCTTGCGGTCATTTAGTCTTGTTTTCTATTTCAGTGTTAATTCTGTTTTTTCCTTTAATTTCAATTTTATTAATTTTTTTTCCATTTACCAAAATATGACACAATTGTTGGAACATAAAAACGTCCAAACATAAAGAAAAACGTTACTGATCTCTCCTCTCCATCTCTTTACCATCATAATTCAAGGTCAGCAAGCCTTGTGAGTGACCTCCGTGTTTATACAAATATAAACATTGTGTGGGAAATGAAGGCATTTGATTGGGTTTATTTAGTTGCTTTGTTGATTTGTTAAATGAAAAGGAATGATGTACATTATTCTACAGCCTAATTTATAATACTTCTTGGGCAGTCTTTTGGATTAGTAAAGCGTTCAGTCGCATTTCTTGATATTTCCTCTTTTAAAAAAAAAAATGATTTTCCTTTTATTTATTTTTACTTAAAATTTTTTTTTTTTAAAGCAAACTTATAGGCAGGAATGAAGGCAAGCAGGCAGGCAGAGAGAGTAGAAAGAAGTATTTTATTTTAATTTTATTTAATGTTCACACCAGTTGTTTCCCCTTGGTTCTGGTATGCAAACCCAGAGGTGTGTAGCCTGCACTCCTTGGAAGGTAACTCACCCAACTGTTACTTCAAGAGGGCATGCTGTTTCCTTCCTAAAGGCAGAAATCACATATAAGTAGATCTACCCTAAAGTCATATGAAGTATAGTGTGCATGTTTCTGTATCTCACAAAGCTGTTAAAAACAGTTATTATAAATATTTTCCAATAACTAAGGGCTAACACAGTTAAAAAGGCATGAAGGAAAAAAAAGCCTCAGTCAAGAAGTAGACAACATAAGGAGGATGAATATGGATTCAATAGCAGAATGATATTATGAGTCAATTTCAACATTAATGAAAAATATCTAATTTGAACAACAGAAAGAAAAATAATTGGGAGCAGGGGGGTGGGGGTAACACCAGCAGAGCCTCAGGGCTTTGTATACCTATGTGACAATATGAGAAAACTCTCATATAATCTGAGTACCAGAAAAAAAGGAGTTAAATTCAGAAAAGCTTTTTAAAGAAATAATCACTAAGACAGAAATATAACTTAAATGAAGCCCAATGAATTCCCTGAAGGATAAACAGAATTTCCAAGTCCCGATATGTTCTAGTTCAACCTAATTATTAGTTATAAGTGATAGTGCCTCATAGCAAGTGATGAGTCCCACACAACTAACCCATTAAAAATTATTTATATATATATTTGTGTGTATATATGTACACACACATACATACACACAAACACTAGAGAAACTGTACCTTAATCCTTTTATTTTCTTATTTCAGTGCCTTGAACATAAATAAAATTTATTTAATGAATTTTAATACATTTTAACCTAACTCTCTCTAGCATCCTTTTCTCCTTAGTCAAAGGTAATACACCACTTCTTGCATAATCCTGAACTAATCTGCCTCTTTACAAAGTATACTTATTTCAAAAAACCATGGGAATTTCAGTCTATTCATATATCTGATTATTTTTTGTGTCTAATGGGATGGATTTTAGCTGTATTGGCAAATACGAAAGAAATTAGGTATTGATGTTGCATAAAAGTTTAGTGTTTAGCCCAACACAGTAAGTTTAAGTGATGAGTTCAGAAATGTAGTCTGTGAGTATACTTGGCACACTCACGGTAGCACAGTCAGTCCTTTGCATGACAAAGACTCCTCTCACTCTTCATGTGTCGGGCTTTTGAAGAAGTGTCTTCGGAGAATTTGCTACAGACAGACAGTAAGATATATAACTGACTGTATTAAGCATGATGATGCTTTAAAACTCTTCATTTTTCAGAGCTGTGGATCTCAACCAAGCATCAGGAAATATAACAATTTTGACAAAATTTCATGTTATAAAAGTTCACAGAATTTTTTTTTAACTTCATTTTCTGAATATAAAACCTTTTTAATGTCTGCTACCACTGGAATTCTAAGTTCAGAAAATGCATTTAAGTTTTTTTAAATGTAGATTTTTTTTTCCCCCCATTCTTACATGTTTTTAAACTATGTTTATTTTAGTGACTTGCCTGAATATTTCACAAGCAGACATAATTTTAATGACTTGGTCTTAAATAAATCACACTTTGAGAATTAAATAATGAATGATATTCCAAATTTTTTCAGAATGTGCCAAGTCTTTTTTTGTGTTTATTGTTCACATCGCAAGTTATGCTTGTTCTTTATTGTTACCCTGTTCCAAATCATACTCTTTGATGTTGCTTTTTGACTAGTATAGGACTTTTCTAGTCCATTTAATTTGAATTTTCTTTTGAACCGTTTAGTGAGCTCATCCATAATTTTGCTTCATTCCTTATATCTGAATTTTATTAGAAGTTCTTTGATGCAGTTATAGGTAAAAATATTTGTTTAGGCTTTAAAAATATTAATGTTTCTTGCATACTTATATATTGTTTTTATTTCTCCAAAATTATCAAAAAAACAGAACTAGTGACATTATTAAACACAGCAATTCACTATAAGTAGTCTGTATCACAAAATCATTGATGTGGCCTACAGATTTTGCTCTCTGTGTGCAAGATAGCTAGTGGACAAAGGCAAGAAAATATGATCATTCATAATATTCAGTCTCCTAATATAAAAGCAGACTAGTTAGGCCAGGGTTTGTAACTCATCCTGACAACTATAAATTGAGAGTTGTTTAATGGTTTCTTACACAGGAAATACAGTGGGTGATAAAGTGGACCTTAGCACCCCTGCCAGCATCATTACAATAGATAAACTAATTGTTTCATGTATCTTATAAAATAAGGAAACTTAAAATATAATAATGACAGTGCAATCCAGAAAAAGTCATTCTGTAAAAGACCAAAGTAATTCAATGTAAGTACTATGCTTAACAGTGTGATGGTTTATCTTTAGTATAATATTTGGACTTTTCAAAGAAATAAATATATGTGTGTCTTCCAGAAAATTCTATATGTATATTTTTAGTCAAAACTGAGTATTGTGGTGTGCCCTCGTAGAGAAACAGTTGAGTCAGTCACCTCCAAAGGGGGGTGTAGGCTTCATTCTCCTGGATTCTAGTCCTGAGTGTGGGGGAAAAACAACCAGTATAAACAATAAAATAAAAATAACATAAAATGCTTCTGCCTGCTTGCCCACCTTCATTCCTGCCCGCACCTTCCCTTTAAAAACAAAACAAGGCAAAACAAAAATGTGAGTGTTGGTTAAGGATTGTAGCATAAGACTATACTGTGGACTTTGAAGTTCATATATGTATATGAGATCATAGCATGTGAACTGATCAGTGGAGTCCAGAGTAGAATTAAAATAGTGTTATATACGTGAAATTCCTAAGTGAGTATCATGAGTGACTGATGACATCCTTTACACCACCCACCACTTGCCTTTATGTATAGATTTGTTGAGTGTCAAGTGCGTATGAAATTACCAGCATTTTTTGGGAAGAAAAATACTCTCATTCCAACACTTATCCTGGCTTCTCTGCCCCACCCACATGACTTCACAATTTAGTAGCAATTATCTGCCTCTAATAAGTAGTAGATTTTGATTTTATATTAAGTATATAATTTGATCTTCTTAGTTGCTCTCCTGATCTTTTAGATATTAATTAACTGGTAATTTATTCTAATATCCTGTAACTTTTAGAAGAACAGATTGCCGGTAGATATCGTTCAGAGTATGTAATCATGTTACATAAGCTACAGACAATTTGACCAAAAAATTACCTTAAATATGGCTTTACATTTTTTTCTACAGTTTCATTTGAATTTGAGGCAGGCTCCATCTCACAGGAGAGTGTAAATGGCTGTGCAAGTTTTCAGCAGTGAAGGAAAGATAAGAAGTAGTTCTTGCTGTGGTGAAATTATAATTTTACATTTGGGATGGGTTAGTCACGGTGCTTGTCTGCCCAAAATTATTTGTCATGGAGACCCAGGTAACTGGGTTTACGGCCTTCAGATGCAAGCAGCAGGTCCTTTTGAGACAGTCCCTTCTAGAGTGTTTTTGATGAGGGTGAGGGCAAATAAAGTGACAAAAATAAAAAGATGTTGGTTATTGAAATAGATGCCGTAATGAGGGCAAGGAAGTTTTCCTGTGGAGTGTCAGAGTGAGTTTGAAGGTAAGATGTAGGAGTTAGTGATTTGGAGATACTACGGTGCGGTGAAGTGATATTCAGGGTGTGATCAAGATTGTGTGAGGGGAAGAAAAGGAAGTACTCTGGAAATTTTGAGATCAAGAAACTTAGGTCAAATAGATTGTTTGAATCAGGTATGTGGACTCTGCCTCAATACCTCTTGCTGTTTTTCTCAGTATTTTTCAGATATTGAAAAACAATTACTGATAACTTCTTTGTATGAAAATTTTAAAACTGTACCATCTTTGCATATCATTTTCAAGCCTTTGTACCATAGATATCTCTGCAGTTCCAGACACCTAGATTTATGTGCTATGTACACATTCCTAAAGGCAATGTATAGTTAGTGTTTCCAACAAGTCTCTTCCCTCTTTAACTGCTTTTCCTCTTAACTTTGGTAAATTAGCTTAGTTTTGCCTATCTCCCTTACCTACCAAGTATAATCAGTTGGCTGTAGACTATTGATCCTGCCTCACTTATGTCCCTTATTATTCAGTCCTTCCTCTTTGACTTTCTTTGACCCTTTCTTTCATAGTGGAAGCCTTTACTATATCTCTCCTTGATTTACAGCAACAGCCTCCCCACTACTTTACCTGCCTTTGTTTTCACACCTTACCTTTACACAAGTATTTCTCTCCTCTGAAGACAAAGTGACCTGTTAACTATCAGGTTATATTCCTGCCCAGTAGTCTTAAATAGCACTAACTTTGCTGCTAGCAGTTTAACCCAGGCACCTACTTTGATCCTCATGTGTTTTTACCATAGCATTTTCAGCCCTTACAGCATGCCACAGTGGGGAAGTTTGTCGTCATGTGGGCAGTAGGTAACTTTTTTTCTTTGTCTGTTGAACCTCTGTTAAGGTGTAAAAATTGTGAGTGCAATTCTTTTAACTAAGTCAAATTTATATTGATAATCCTGTTCATTAAAGATAAGTCTAAATAGTTCAAAATATATATTTATTTGTTCAGTAAATATTTGTTGAATACTACTATATGCTAATATCACATCTGAGTGAATCATTATTAAAAGCTTTGGCTTTAACGTAATTTTAGAGTCATTCTACCTTTTAGTGCTATTTTCAGTTTTGCCTTTTCCCTTCCCTGCCTCCCTTTTTAAATTTTTTATTACGTTAACTTTGATTTATTTAATGATATATGTTTAGATGTGTAGGTTCACTGTTCATCAAATATATGACTAATACACTCGCCCACCACCAAATTACCAAAAGTCCTCCGCCACTGTCTATTTGATTCCACCACCATTTGCTCTCACTTCCTCCCCTGCCAGTAACCTCAGTTCTGTTGTCAAAGGGTTGGTTTCTGTTTTGTCTGTTCCTTTACTTTGTTTCTTTAAATTCCACATGTAAGTGAGATCATCTGGTATTTATCTTACCCGTTCTGACTTATTATACTTACCATAATCCCCGGTACTTCCAGCCATGTTTTTACAAATGACAGGATTTCCTCTTTTTAAAGAGCTATGTAGTTTCTGTTTTATATATACATACCACATCTTTTTTATCTATTCATCTGTCCATGGTCAGTTAGGTAATTTCCAATTCTTTGCTATTTTAAATAATGCTGTTATAAACATGGGGTTGCTTATATATCTTCAAATTAATGGGGTTTATTTGGGGGGGGGTGGTAAATACCTAGAAATAGGATGACAGAATCATGAATTTTTCATTTTCAATTTTTTGAGGAATTCCATACTGCTTTCCATAATGTTCCCACCAACAGTGTAAAAGTGTTCTCTTTTCTTCGCATCCTCACCGACATTTGTTGTTTTTCATCTTTTGGATAATAGCTATTTTACACAGGAGCGAGGTGATACTCAGTGATTTAAAATTTTTTTTTCCCCAGGCACCTTCAATTTCTCACAGGTGTCATTCGAAGCTCACTAGCCTTGCACTAGGGCTGGTTTATATCCTTATCTTTGCTTATCTTGGGGGCCCATCTGGTCAACTGTTTGAAGACTGCTCCTCTCAGATACTTTGCATAAGATCCAGTAATTCCTTGGCCCTTGTATTTTCTTTCTGCCTCTTGCCAGCATAGGTAATTTTTTTTAGTGTTTTACTGCACTGACTTTTCTTTTACACATTAAAATAAACTCATATGTGTGCATTCTCCATATGTTGTTTCCCCAATTCCTTAGATATGTATCAACACACCCTGCTCCACCAAATCACCCAGTGTTATTTTTCACCATTGTCCACTGGAGGACTCAGCTCCATCTCTACTTGATCCCTCACCCCCCAGCTCTCTCATTCCCTATTGGTAACCTCAGTTAAGTATTGCAAGTGTCCAAGGGTTGGTTTCGTTTCATCTGTTCCATTGTTTTGTGTATTCACATTCCACCTATGAGTGAGGTCATCCTTCTGGTTTATTTCACTTAGCATAATCCTATCTGGATCCATCCAGGTTGATTCGAATGACAGGATTTCATTTCTTCTAAGGGCTGTGTAGTATTCCTCTGTCTACATACCACATCTTCTTTATCCATTCATCTGATGTTGGGCACTAAGCATAATACCCTACATATTTATGAGGCAAGATGTTTATCTATATGTATATCTTATCTCTTTGAAAGATACTTAATATTTTTGTATGTGTATACATACATACATGTGTGTATGTGGTTTGGTTTGCATTTCCCTAATAACAACAGAAAAGGAGCATCTTTCCATGTGTTTGTTTGCCATTGATAAGTCTTCTTTGGAAAAGTGTCTATTCAGATTGTCTGCCCTTTATTTAGTTGGGTTCTTTCTTTTTCTGTTGTTGATTTTTAAGAGTTCTTTATGTATTTTGGATATTAGACCCTTGTCAGAGGCATGTTGTGTAAATATCTTCTGCTCAGTAGATTATCTTCTCACTTTGGTGATAGTTTCTTTGTATCACTTACTTTTAATTGAAGATATAGATCATGTCTTTTAAAGAAGCTGTATAGATGACAAAATAAAATTTTCTGAGGCATTTTACGTATGTCCTGCGCCTGAGTCTTTAGTGTAAAAATGAAGGACAGGGGAGGATAGAATAAATAAATATGAATGATTTGGCTCTTATCTTGTAATGACCAGTTCATAAAGTAGTAGAGAGAGTCTTTGAAAATATTTTCTCTCCCTCTCCTTTCCCAGTTATACAGAAGATTAAAACAAGGCCGTAAGTAAATAAAATCATTGAAAGTAAGCTTATGATAGTGTTTTTTTTAGACCCATTTTTACATTGAGAGCCTTGATGTTTTTTGGCTGGTCTAGTTAAAGTAAGTTCACTAATAGTTCAGCAAACAATACACAGCAAAGTATACTCTGAAAGTTAAACTAAACTTTCCTAGAGTTGCTCTGCTCCTCGCAGTATGTTTTTCTTCATCCTCCATAATTGGGGTGTTTCTTTTGTGAAATATTGTTGATTTGGTATTTGTTTTTATCTTCCTCATTACAGGTTCATGTCAGGGCTGGTCTTTTTCATGGTACAGAACTCCTGTGTAAAACCATCGTAAGTTCAGAGATATCAGGGAAAAATGACCACATTTGGAATGAACCACTGGAATTTGATATTAATACTTGTGACCTACCAAGAATGGCTCGATTATGCTTTGCTGTTTATGCAGTTTTGGATAAAGTAAAAACGAAGAAATCAACTAAAACTATAAATCCCTCTAAGTATCAGACCATCAGGAAAGCTGGGAAAGTGGTAATAATATTTTAACTTCTAAAATATTGTATATGTAGTAATTTAATGGAAAAAACAATATGATGGAATAATTTTAGGACTTAGAAGTAATCGAGTAATATAAATGAAAATTATAGATGCATCTTTGTTTTCTAAGAACTGATTTTAAAAAGACAAATCTCCATTTTTATAACCTTTTCATTTTTCTTTTGGCAAATTTATTTTAGTAAATGGCATACTATATATATGTTCTATTATAAATGTAATACTTTTTAGAAGATCTAGAGAAACAAAAAGGAATGAGCAGATTTAAGAAATTACAGGCCTACAATTCCTTAACTGAAAATTCAGGTGACAGGTTAGTTTGAGAATTTAGAATCCTGTGCACTTTAGAAGATCTTAGATTATGCTTCACTCAACACACCTTGTGGAATCTTGGGTACAAATTTGTAACCAAACTCATCTGTGTCTAACAGTAAAATACATAAATACATACTAATGAGACCAAGGAAGACTAATTACAATTGGCTTCATGTCAGTCCTGACCATGGTTTACTCAAATACGTTATGAACAAATTGTTAGTTTCAGTTGTTTGGATTTTGAAATTATGAATATGGATGGTAGATCTGTTTTCACAGTCTCATCTTCCATTTCATATTCTACCTCAAATCTTCATTTTCTTTATGGAAAGATTTTTTCGAAGGACAGGGATGTGAATTTAAAAAAAAACAGTTAACTATTTTTACATGAATTTGTGTCCTTTTATTTTTAACATAAGAATGTTAGCATTTCCTCCAGTTATTAAATAGGTTTTAAAAAATAAATGGTAATACCTAGAAATGTACAAAAATATCCCTTAGTGTTTTCTCCTTGACTGATGCAGAATTTTACTCAAAGCATCAGGTATTAATAAAGTTTTTTATACTCTGTAACCAATTTATTCTAAGGGTCTACATAAAATCTTATTACCTAAAGGCATTGCCTGCTCCTGTGTTAAATTTATATAGATTGAAAGCTCTTAAAATGTACAACTTGTCATTATATCACATTTTCTTGAATCATTTAAAACTTCTTATTTACAATGACTGTCAAATAAGCATTCTGTGTTTTGGGCATGTTAGTTTATTATGAGACATTAGTTGACTTTTAGGATTTTCTTTATTATAAAGATGTTGATATTTTTCCATATTTTGTTTTTTATTCGAGTGATTGATTTTGGTTGTTTTGGAAATCATATAGAGCTCTAGAAATAGCATTACTGAAACAAAGGGCATGTACATATTCATACCCCAAAGTTTATTTTTGACTTATTTATATAATAATATCTTTTTCAACAGCATTATCCAGTAGCTTGGGTAAATACAATGGTTTTTGACTTTAAAGGACAATTGCGATCTGGAGATGTGATATTGCACAGTTGGTCTTCATTTCCTGGTAAGTTTGACATCCCAATTCTTAGTTTCATTACTTTTAAAATATTATCTTATTATTTCTCATTGCTCTATACTTTTTAAGATATTGAATTTGTACTTCAGTCTGTGCATTTCACACCACACCCACCACCAGAATCTCAGTGTCCTTTACTGCCTTCTTGTTAACTCCTTGTCTCATTCTCCTACCCGCCCCCAGCCCCTATCCTTAGGATTGAAAAGTAACTTCTGGCATGTGGACAAGTCATTTCTTCTTTATAACTTTGTATTTTTTCAGTTCAGTAAAGAAGCCATCATTTTGTATCTTTGCTGTTTATTCTAAAACAGATTTCCTCATTATTTTATAATCAAAAAATAATTTGTATTTGAACATATTTTCTATTGTAGTGAATGTGTTCTTGTTGCCACAAATTTCATTTACAGTGGTTTGAGAAATAAATTCTCTTATGAAACAGTGTCTTTATAACAACCTCTGTTGCTCCTGCCTATACTAAATTTCTGCATTCACAGAAGGAACCTTCACTGATAGGGAAGGCATAGTAAAAGCCCTTTTTCTTTCATTGTCTTCACCCTGAAATTTAAGCTAATTAACAGGAACACCTTCCACAAACATCTGTTTCTCACATGTTACTACACCTGCTAGGTATATGGCTTTGTCCCTATTTTAACAGATGAGGAAATGAAGTTCAGAGGTAAGTAAGTCAATTGCCAATTTTACACAATTGGTTCAAACCTAGGAATTATACAAAAGACTACTACGCCTTCTGTTCCTCCATACTGCTTTCCAGATTTCGGGAATTTTAGCATAAACTTTGCAATATAATAGTGGTTTTTCTATCTTCACAATTATAAATGCATTTAGTAAAATTGTAATCTTGATTTTTTAAAATTTATTTTGTAGATGACATTTATAATTGTTCATTAATAGTTTCTACATGAGAAATTGTTTTTAGGTAATTTATTACCTGCTGGCATAAAAATTAGAATATGAAGATCTTATAAATATGTCTGTGTATTCTTATTCATACCCTTTTCTTCATATAATTCCAGTAATTTTCACTTACTATGCTGCTTTTTTAATACAGAGAGCTATGTGCATTTGATGTTCTTTAAGGGGAACTATAGTTTCACGGAGTAAAAATTATGTGTTCTAGCAGTATACTTTAAAAAAATTCCTAATTTAGACTCACATTTTCTCCAGAATCACCAAGCAACTTGTGATAGTTTTAGAAAAATTGAAAATTGTTGGTCGTATGAACTTGAAATACCATGAACCTGAATGATGAAAAATAATCAATGAACACATTTTCTCTGCCTGTATTAGTTTTTGGACTGTCAAATCTATCCCAGTAGGTCCAAGCCAGAAACAAAGGAACTGTAAATAATTTATCATTGGGTATACCTAGGTCACCATTAAAAGGTATATAAGTACATTTATTGTTTACTTTAGTATTTTTCCAGAATTCTCCATGTGTACATTAGGAAACAATATATAGATTTCTGTTTTTACCCTATTCTTAAACAAATAACGTATTCTGTATAGTGTTCTGCTCTTTGTTTATTTTACCTTACTTATCTTCATAGAGTGCTATTACTGCGTCTTAGAGTTGTCTTTTAATAAAATGTTACATTGAATAACCTTGCTTATGTGCAGCTATATGTGAAAAATTCTCAGAAGTGATTTGATTGAGGCAAAGAATAAATACATTTATGATTTCGATAAATGATCACAAATTGCTCTCCAAATAGAGATTATACTAGTTTGTATTCTATTTGAATCTAATAGAATGCCTTTTCTTGTGATTACTTTTAATCAAGTTTACCTTCCTGTGTTTGAAATGGATAAGAATACTTAAATGCTGCATTTGCCATTTAATAGAAAAATTATATGTAATACTGCTAGATAATACTAATATAAGATTGTAATTCACTGAGAAATTAGCATAGAAGTTTATGTTATGAGAATTGCTTCCATCCAGGTGAAAACTGAATTTGTGATATGCAAGAGTGTGAAATAAGATGAGCAAAGGATTGGTCCTAGGAGCTGAAACTTCTAAATTCCTTTTAAAGATATTATATTTTGGAGAGATATTTTTGAGTGTGTGTGCTATGTGAACATTAGACCTAATCAGAATGGACCTTATCTCTTAGTTCCTTAAGAAGAAATGAAAGAAGAGTCTGCTAAAAGTGTGTAAGAAAAGAGAAAGTCCCTTGGAGAGGGCAATCTTTAGGTTGTATTCCTAATAGCTCTTTTCTCTCATCTGGAGTTTAGTGTCTTTTCAAAGGTCTATCCGTGAATTGAAAAAGTTATATGGATACCAGGGTTTTATGACTTCAAAATTGTGAGATTCCCATGGACCAGGTTTAGGATGGTGAAAAAAGGAAGAAGTACGTTGAAGAAAGAAACTTTTACTTTAAATGAGTACTAGTCCACCTTCATGGAATATTCCAGAAAGTATCAGAGAAGGTGTTTGCTGTATTACTAATTACAAGATTATAAATGAATATTTGCATTGGGTTTGTCAAAAAGAATGTCATCTCATTCAAAATAGCAGTTTGGATATTGTGATAATAATAATGGACACCAGATTATATTTTGTTAAGAAATCTATATACATGATGAAATAATAACAGTTCCTATAAGACATTAATTTTGGTGGGAAGAGAGCAATTCCTATTAAACTTTTACCCATGATTGAGAATGCTTAGAAAATACGTAGAAAGTGATGAAGTTAGCCACTAATTTTTGTTAACTTTGTTTTGTAGATGTAGATAGATAATTTTGTTGGCATATTCAAATATTGTGCCATGTCTAAAGAGAAAATTAGAGACTTATTTGTAAAATTGTCTGGCAAACTTCCTTAGGTGACACATTTTTAAAGTAATTTTCATAGTCGAAATTGGTTAAAGTTTATTTTAGTTTCAAAAACCTTTTCTTAAGAATCAATTTCCATGTTTTAGATGAACTTGAAGAAATGTTGAATCCAATGGGAACTGTTCAAACAAATCCATATACTGAAAATGCAACAGCTTTACATATCAAATTCCCAGAGAATAAAAAACAACCTTATTACTACCCTCCCTTCGATAAGGTAAACTACTTAAAGGGACACAGTGCATTAGATAATTGAATTATTCCTTCCTGACTCACTCTATTTATAGTTTAAAGCTCTCTATGTTAATTTCTCTTTCTAAACATCACTTCCATGACACTTTGGTTTGTTGGAAAGGTTCCTGAGAAGGTAGCCAGCTCTATTCAGTCCTAACTGTAACACTGGCCTAGTGAGACATGGCATATCTGGAGATCATAATTATTCTCTGAGGTTCTTTTCAATTTAAAAGGGCTGTAAAAGTAACCGAACATTGAAATATATAGTGAAATGTACCCAGCATGTTGGTTCAGAGATTAAGGACATAGTCCTTGCTATGTTACAATTGGCATTCAAAAATTGGGATCACTGCATAATAACTTTGTGTTTAAAATTCATGTTTACATTATTGCATATAAAAATGCCAAACCATATGTAGTTACTTGTAGTCAAGTACAAATGTAGTCATTTATACTTAATATTTTATAAAAATGAGAGCTAAAATTTTTATTTTTTTAAACAGATTATCGAAAAGGCAGCTGAGATTGCAAGCAGTGATAGTGCTAATGTGTCAGTAAGTATCAAGATTCTTAAATGGCCCTTTCTTATTATAAAGTTGGGCTTATTAGGTAACAATCTCTTTTCTGGTAATGAATTTACAGGAGTTACAGATTAGTCTTTGTGTGAATTATGTACATCCTAATGTTTTATTAAGTGCAGCTAGTTGTAGATGATCTGGTAAGCCCTTTTCTCGTACAAGAGCAGCTTGGTTCATCAACTTGTCTTTATGAAATACTGTGATACCTTATGGATTAACAGTACTGTTTTTGTGACTACTATTCACTTGAAAGAGGAGACTGAAATTTTCTTTTTTTTTTTTAAGAAGAAAGAAGGCAGACAGGTAGCATGCAGGAAGGAAAAGAGGAAGAAGATGCAATTTATTTAATTGTTTATTTTAGTCACCACCACCACCAGCACCACCAGGTGAACCCAGGTCCTTGGTCTGTATGTGGACCAAAGCCAGCATGGGCTTAACACTTAGGCTACCAGGGTGTGCCATAGTTTTCTTTATTTCTCTCATGAAACAGAGCAAGTATGATCAGTCCAGGCCTTGCAGTGTGGGAAACCGAAGTTTCTTCAATCTTGGTCCTGTGCCATGTTAACATATAGTTTCTATCTCATGGTTTAATGTTTTTTGGCATCAGCTCCCTCCATTACTAAGTTCTAGCCAACAGGAACTAGAAAAACAAGACTGGAAGCCCTGCTCTCCACCTCCCCCTCAGCACCTCTCCCCTCCTCCAGCTCCCCAACACTTACTTTTAAGGATTTCACCAGTGTCTTCATTTCTTTTCACGTCTCATTAGCCAGAATTTAGTCACGTGGCCATATCTACCTGTAAGTGAGACTGAGAAATGCTGTCTTCAGTTGGACCTGGATAAGACTTAAGAGATTCTAGGTACTGAAGGAGAAGAGGAGAATGTACATTGAGGGGCAAACAGCAGTCCTTGCCTCTCATACTATGCCCATTGTTTTGTCAGATACTATAAAAATAGATTACATTGTTTGCTTGACTCTTATATTTCCAAGTTACTATTTTGACACTTTCTAGTTTGTCTTTCTTGAATTCTAATTTTATATTCTCTTTTTGTGTCATCAGTTTATGATTTTTAAATGTTTATAGTAAAGCTGTTCTACCATAGAATGATAATTATATAAATACCAGAAGACAAAATAGAGATTATGTATATATTCGTATTACTTGTACAGAATCAAAGTTCTAGTTAATGTTGTCTACTTGGAGAACTATCTGGCTCAGGCCATCTTCTGCTTTGCCTTTAGATTCTCAGAAATTTCCATATCTCTTCTGCTTAAGTCATCCACTACAAAATATTCTGAGTAATTCTTTTAAATGGAAACTTTCTCAAAGTTGCACATATCCCTTATCAGGAAATTAATGAAATAGACCATTATCATTTGGGTGGTAATAGATAGGAATATTTTCATTCTCATGTCTCTTCCTAGTTATTCTTTGTCTTATAATTGCTTCTTGAACTTCAGACACACATTAATTTTTAACTTTTTTTTGTGATCTCATGCTTGCCTTCTTAAATAAGAGGGACTCCTTACTGAGAACTGGTCATATTTTTGACCAGATTTGATGTGCCTTTTTTTTTTTTTTAAGTTAGGCACATAATACAATTAATAAATTATGAAAACAAGAATGAAAGGTTTTTTTCTATAACCCACTCCTACTTTCTTCTCCAGTGATAACTATAAACAAGTTAGCTTGTAACTACCAATCGTAATGCTATATATACATATCTGTATGCATTTATATACTTTTATGTGTAAATATCTCTATCTAGATAGATAAATCCAGTGTACTAAAGTAGTATCACCTTATTTTAACTTGTATTCCCTTATTACTGGTCAGGTTGGGATTTCTTATTTTTACATTTCAGTAATCTTAATGATTTCTGATAATTTCTTTATCATGGCTATAACGTCAACTTGATTCTCTGAGAAATTATCTTGTTTTTCATGAGGTCTTGATTCTTCTAGCAATCTTGATTTTTCTTTCTTGATTTTTTTCTCAAATGTTTCTCAAATTCTTTTTTTAATTGTGATTTCCTTGTTGTCTGTCTGTTCACAGTAACGTGCATGGATTTGGGATTGTGATAAAAGTTGAGGTTTTCTATATATGAAGGTTTTCGTACTTTTTAGCATCAGGTGGCTTCCTAAGTCTTAGGACCCAGACTTCTCATCTCAGTCTGGGGCCAATGTCAGTTGCTTTTTCAACTCAACACAAACAGGAAGGAATATGCCTGACCAAATCAGCTTCTTCACCTATAGATCTCTTGATAATATATCCAATGACTCTCCCTGGCCTCCCCCTTTCCTTGCATTCCTTTTTTAAGTCTGTAGGTAGCATGTATTAACATGTACTATGTGTCCAAGCACCATTTTTTAAGCATTAGACACACACATTTTTAGTTGTTTCTCATGCTTAAATGAGTTATTACCGTCACTTTAGAAAGGGTTTAGAGAGGTTGAATACCTGCACAAGGTCACACAGCTTAGAGTTTATGCAGTCATGTTCAGAATTGTCTAGTTTGAAAGACTGAGTTGTGTTCTCTGTGGCTTCATAGTTTTTAAGTATGTTTAGAATTTTATATTAAAAAAAATAGTTTCATGTCCAAGATATAACCAAGTAAAGGAGCATATCTTTGCAACATTTGGTTTAGCATATTGACTTTCCATTTTTTCATATGCAACCTAGATCTACTTTGTTAGAGGTATTTCCTGGGCTAGAATCTGCTGCTATAGTAAAGCCTGTCTAAATAATAGGGATGTAGTAGATTCTTTTGTTTCTGCACTTTAAATCTAGAGAACATTGACACCTGATGTCTTCCTGAGCTATGAGAAGTGGCATATAGTGGGATTATTTTGAAGGACTGATTGATTTTATTAGGCATGCTAAGAATAGAATTTGCTTTTTTTTTTTTTTAAATATTTGTTCATTTTGGTGATTCCCCTGTATCGCTAACTCAAGTCCGTGGACTTTAGGTGGACTATGCCAAGGCCATAGACATGATACCTTAGCCAGCAGGGTGCACCAGGAAGTCATTTTCAGCATTATTCTTTTAAAATGAAAATGTTGCTTGTTGGAAAATGAGTGGTTGGTTCTAAGAGATACAAAGTGAGGAGTAAGCGTACTGCTTTCTGCTCTATCCCCTTACCCAGTCTCTAGGTATTCTTCCAGAAATTGTGTGTATACATAGTCATGCACATGTGTGTGTATTTATAAAATGGTATATCTATAAAATACAGATTTCTTTTTTCTCTCTTTTTTTTAATTGTAATAACTTATTCTACACATTAAAATAAGCCCATATGTATAGGTTATCCATTTCTCATATATATGTCAACACACCACTCCCTGCCTCCACCAGATCACCAACTGTTCTTCGCCACTGTCCAATGCACTCTGCCACAACTTGCCCCCACCTCCATCCACTGCCCTGTACATTACCTCTTGGTAACCCCAGTTCTGTTGCAAGTGTCCAAGGGTTGGCTCTGTTTCATCATCTGTTCCTTTGTCTGTTCAGTTCCACCTATGAGTGAGGTATCTTTCTTTCTACCATTGACTAATTTCACTTAGTATAATCCACTCTGATTCCATTCATGTTGAGTCAAATGACAGGATTTCATCTCTTCTGAGAACTGTGTAGTATTCCATTGTATATATGGACCACATCTTCTTTATCCATTCATCTGACGTTTGGTACTTAGGTAGTTTCCAGTTCTTTGCTATTGTGAATAGGACTGCAATAAACATGGGGATGCATACATCTCTGCAGATGGGTGCTTTTGGGTAGATGCCCGGAAGTGGAATGACGGGATCACATGAGATTTCCATCTTCAGTTTTTTTGAGGAATCTCCAAACTTTTCCATAGGGATTGCATCAATTTGCACTCCCACCAGCAGTGCAAAAGTGTTACCTTTATCTTCACATCCTTGCCAGCATTTGTTGTTTCCAGACTTTTGGAAAATAGCCAGTCTCTCATATATAAGGTTATAGATCATTGTTTTAATTTGCATTTCCCTGATAGCCAGTGAGTGGGATTTTTCACATGCCTGTTGGCATCTCTATATCCTCTTCAGTAACTACGCCTCCAATTCCTCTTCCCATTTTTTGATCAGACTGCCTGTTTTTCTGTAACTGAGTTTTATGAGTTCTTTATATCTTTTAGGCATTAAGTCTTTGTCAGAAATATGAAATGTGAATATCTTTTCCTGGTTGTTGTTGTTGTCTTTTGATATTGGTGATGTTTTCTTTTGCTGTGAAGAAGATTTTTAGTTCGATGTAGTCTCCATAGTTAATTTATCAAATATTTGATTCCCTCTGTGCTGGAGTTTAGTCCCCAAAGACTTCCCTAAGACTGATGTCATGGAATGTCTTTCCTACATAGTCTTCTAAGCATTTTATGATTTCTGGTCTTATGTCCAAGTCTCTAGTCTATTTCGAGTTTTGTTTTGTTTTGTTTTGTTTTTATGAATGGTGTTAGGGAGTGGTCTAACTTCATTCTTCTGCATGTGTCCATCTAGTCACCTCAGCATCATTTGTTGTAAGGACTTTCTTATTGGTTTGCTTTTGGCTCCTTTGTCGTAGATTAACTGACTGTATGTGAATGGGTAAGTTTCTGGTAATTCATTTCTATTCCACTGACCCGTGCCTCTCTTGTTATTCCAGTACCATATTGTTTTGCTCATTATCGCTTTGTAGTATGTAGCACAATATCTGGTAGCGTAATCACTCCAGGTTCTTTTTTCTCATAATTACTTTGGCTATTTGAGGTCTTTTGTTTTTCCATACAAATTTTAGGATTTTTTGTTCTGTTTCCTGGAAATTAGCCCATGGGATTTTAGTTGGAATTGGATTAAATCTGAATATTGCTTTGGGTAAGATGACCATTTTAATGATGTGGATTCTTCCCAACCATGAGCAGGGGGTACCTTTCCATCTCTTTATAGTCACCTCTATTTCTTTTAAAAAGGACTTGTAGTTTTCATTGTATAGGTCTTTCACTTCCTTTGTTTAGTATATCCAAGATATTTGATTCTTTCTACTTCTATTTTAAACAGTGTGGTTTTCTTGATTTCATCATGTTTAGCATATTGTTTGCGTATAAGAATGAGATGGAGCTTTGTGCATTGATAAAGTGCCTGCCACTTTACTGTATTAGTTTGAGTGGTGTTTTGGACAGAGGTTTAGGGTTTTCAGTAGATATATAATCATGTCATCTGCAAATAATGAATTTTGCTTTTCCAATTTGGATTCCTTTAATTTCTTTTTCTTGCCTTTGCTCTGGCTGCAACCTCCAATCCACTGGTAAATACCAGTGGTAAGAGTGAACATCCTTGCCTTGTTCTGACCTTAGAGGAAATGCTTTAAATTTTTCTCCATTGACTATGATGCTGGCTGTGCGTTTGTCATATATGGCCTTTATTAAATTGAGGTATGTACCTCTAACCATCCACATTTTTGTTCTCATTCTCCCCACTTTTAAATTTGTTGTCTTACTGTTCTTAAGTGGGGTTTATTTGCACTTTATAGAGCATCTTTTAGTATTAATTGTGGAACTGGTTTTGTGGTGATAAATTTCTTTACCTTCTGCTTACTGGAAAAGCTTTTTATCATTCTTTCAGTTCTGAATGATAATCTCACAGGGCATAGTCCTAGGTTGAAAATTCTTTTCTTTCAGTCTTTTGAATGTATAATGCCATTCCCTCCTGACCTGTAAAGTTTCATTAGAGAAATCTGGGGACTCCTTTGTATGTGATTCATTTTTCTCTGGCTGCCTTTTTTTGTTGTTTATCTTGTTTTTATTTTTGTTTTTTGTTTTTTGTTTTTTTTTTACATTCTAATGACAATGTGTCTAGGTATTGTTCTGCCTGGGTTTCTTTTATTAGGAACTCTTTGAACTTCCTGGGTCTGGAGGTTTGCTTCATTCTTCAGATTAGAGAAGTTCTCGTTTATTATTTCTTCAAATACAGTTCTTGCACCCTTTTCTGTCTCTTCTCCTTCTACACCCCTATAATGTGAGTGTTGTTTCTTTGGATATTATCCCATAGGTCATGAATGCTGTTTTCAGTTCTTTGCATTCACTTATTTCTTTGCTGGTTTACCTGAGTGCATTCCTTTGCCCTATCTCCTAGTTCACTGACTCTATTGGAGGCTTCATCCATCCTACTCATGAGTCCTTCTATGGAGTTTTTAGTTCAGTGTCATGTTCTTCATTTCTTTGATAGCTTGCTTCATTTCTTCTCTCTTTTTTTCTTTTTTCTTTCCTTTATTGTTTTCTTGATTTCCACCAGTATATCACTGTTGCCATAAATTCATCCTCAGGTAGTTTGCAGTCATCAGTTGTATTACTTTTTCCCCTAGGGTTTTGATTGGCTCCATCATTTCAAGTACATTTCTCTGTGTCTTTGCTCTGTTTGGCATTCTGTTTATGTTTCTGTGGATAAGTTTTCCTGCGGTGTTGGCCTTGTATGGGATATCCACTTACACAAGTAAGCCCGGATCTTTGTTTGGACTCTGGAATTTTCTTGTGTTTTGTGGCATCACCACTTGTTGGATTCATTGACGTTCTTAAGTGGACCCTCCAGTCTCCCTTCCCCTCAGCCTTTGGGAATCACTATTCTAATTTCTATGTTTAGGAATTTGACCATTCTCACAGACCTCAAATATGGAATCATGAAAGTAGGTTGTCTTTTTATGACTGGTTTATTTCATTTAGCATAATGTCCTCAAGATTCATCTATGGTGTAAACTGTATATAATGTCCTTCATTTTTAAGGCTGAATAATAGTCTATTATTTTGACTAATGAAATGCTGCTATGAACATGAGTGTAAAATATGTCTTCTAGATCCTACTTTCTTTTTTTTTTTTAAGATTTATATTTAGAATTGCTGGATCATATGGTAAATCTATTTTTAAATTTCTTGATGAAATGAAATTTCATTTCCAAGAGACTACATCATTTTACATTCCCAGTAACTGAAAAATGATTCCAATATTCCTACATCGTTGCTAACATTTCTCCATTTTGTTATTTTTATAGTAGTCATCTTGATACGTATTGGCATTTTTTCAAAACAGGTGGTTGCCAAGAATTATGAATCTATAGAATAGGAAAAGTATTTTCTTCGTAAATTATGATTATAGTTTTGGCAACTTTTGATCTTATCCAGTGGTTCTCAACCTGCAGCTCTTCTGTTCTTCATAGAGCATTTGGCATTGTCTAGAATTTTTTTAGGTTGTCATACCTGAGAGGTGAGTGCTTCTGGTATCTAGTGAATAGAATTCAGAGATCTTGCTAAACTTTCTACAATGCACAGAAGTATCCTGCAGGAAAATATCAGTAGCACAATGGTTTAAAACTGTGTTCTAAATCATCTAAAGACAAGCTTTACAGAATGCAGCTCATGACTCAGCCTTTAGCTCAGATACCTGGAGATTCTGGGCCTTTAGACCTAGAATATTTTCCTGTTAGAATGATTTGGAGTTGTTATAGCCTTTAATGTTATGGAAAGGAAATAGGAAAAAAAAATTTTTTTTACTTCAAATGTAATTAAAACTTGTGAGGTAAGTGTAAAGGATTTATGCATAATCTTCATTTAGCTTCCCCAACTATTAATATTTTTCCAAAACCCTTAATTTAGTGTATATTTCTTAATAAAAGGGTATTCTCATGCATAACTAGATTCATAAAAATGAGGAAAATAATATTTATGCAATCTACTCCCTAATTTATATATTCCATTCAAATTTAGCTAGTTGTCTCAATAATGTCCTTTTAAGATCCAGGATCCAACTCAGGATTGCTTGTTATATTTTGTCTTTAGTTATTTTAGATCCCTTCATTCTAAAAATCTTCCTTTTTTTCTTCCTTCCTTCCCTTCCCTCCCTCCCTTTTACTTTTCTTTCTTTTCTTGCTCTCTCCTTCATTCTCTTTCTTTTTCGTGAAGGTGGGCAGGCAGGCAGAAAGAGAGAAGAGGAGAAAGTGTTTTTTAAACTTTTAGTTATTCACACTGGTTCACACCGCCCCCCCAAATTCTGAAACCTGGCACATGAACCCAGGGATATGTGGCTTGGGCTCCTCTGGAGGCAATTGACCTGACTGCCACTCCACCAGGGCCCACCCTTTCCTAATCTTTCATGACTGACATTTTTTTTTATTAATACTGGTCCTATAGTTTATAGAATGTGCATTTTGCATTTCCCTAAAGTTTTGTCATGATAATGAAATTGCAGTATGCATTTTTATCATAAGTACAAGTGGTGTAATGTCTTCTTTCTGCATCATATAAGGACACAGACTGTTCATTTATACTATTACTATTGATGATGTTATCACTTGATTACTAGTATCTTCTAGGTTTTTCTACTATAAATTTAATAAATAAAGTATTTTGTAGGGGCATATTTTAGACCAAACATTATTTCACATCAAACTTTGACCCACTTGTTTTAATGTTGCATCTTCCTGAATCCATATTATTGCGATGATTTGTCCAATTAGCTGATTTATAAATTTATATTTCCTTTTGGATTTATTAGTTGACTTATACTAGAGGATAGAGGTTTTTTTCTTCTACCCCATCTTATTTACTTAACTCATTTTTTTTAGCATAAGTGTATGGATTCATGAATTCTGTTTTACTTAATGACTTACTTGTTACCATCATTCCTTTTTAAAGGAAGGAGAAAGAAGAGGAGGAATTTTTTTTTTTTTTTTTTTTTTAATTTTTTTGCTTTCCCATCAACCCCATCCCCCACTGCCTCCCACCCTGGTTATGAACCTGAGTCCTTGATCTTTATGCGGTCTTGTACCCCAGCAATCTCAACTGCCTGATCCACAATGCATCCCTGTTATTTACTTTGATGTTCACATTAACCCAGATTTAGCCAGTGGCAGCCCATTCAAGCTATCTCCTTCCTGTTTCTTCCCCTGCCCCCTCCACTCCTCCCCCAACTACAACAAAGTGTGCTCCAGGCTCATCTGGTATTGGATCCCAACTTTGGAATTAGTCATTTCTGAGCAGATTCCTGATTCCTTTTATATGTGGAAGATATTTAGTATCAAACATCTGGGTATTGAGTGTGCTTATTGCTTTTGGCTTGCAGTTGTATCCAGGCCTTTTCATGAAACAGGTGTATAACATATATATGTATGTGTTTGCTCTATATGCTTTGGCATATTTTAGCACAGAGACATATTTCTTTATCTGCTTACTAAAAATGGTGAATTCTTATCAATTCCTCTAACTTGAATCTATCACCATCAATTTTTTTCCTCTAGCTTTTGCCTTTCCATATTTCAGTTCCCTTTCCTGTCAGTGAAAAATCTGAATTCTTGTCAGTGTTTTCTTATTTGCTCAGTCCCTTGTTTGAAAGCAATTTCCTATCATAGAGCTGTCTTCTCAATCCCTGTCTGACTAGTACTGACTACATGGGCTTTCTCACCCCAACTGACCTTTGATTAAGTCCCCAATACTTAGTTACTTCTATTCCAAGCAAACATACTGCAAACATGTGTCTGAGTTTCCAGCCCCTCTGAATATGACAGATGAGTTTTGTAGCCCCATCCCATCACCAGTAGGAAAGGAGAAAGAGCCATAGTAGCTTTTCCTGTGTTTATAGCAAGTTTTATGTGTTTTGTTTTATCTTGGTCAATAATCATTATTTAATCATATATCTGATTTTTGATAAATCGATACAAAAAAAATAATAGACATAGAAAACATGGGTATTAATTTTCATTGCTTTCCACCATTATCTTTCATTATTAGAGTTCAAGCATTTGAACATGTACATAAGTTCACAGTTTACACTGTAGAATGTAATTTTTATTATTGATTGTTTTGTGTTTTGCAAAAGAATGTAAGATTTTGTTGGGCTTCCTGTCACATTTCTGGTAGTTATTTTTACCTTGGCACCATTCAGTACTGTACTTTTAATAGATCAGGAAATAATCACAGTGCAGTTCTACAGCTAATCCTGTTTTTCTCTCTTAGTTTACTCCTGGGTCTTTAGGATATTTATTTCTGTAGACGTGTAGAGTTCAGTTTTGATCCATGAAATTACAGTAGGTTTGGTACTTTTTGTAATATTTAACTTAACAGCAGTCTTTTTTTCTGACATAATTTATTGTCTGTTTGCAGTAACAGGTTTTGTTTTAACACATTAATGTAGGAGTTTCATTTATAAACAGATTTCTCATGATTATTTTTCAAAGGAATCCTGGTCAACCCTGTAAAATAATGCATGTTCTTTTTTATGTTGAGGCTTTGAATTTAAAATCAGTATTATCATAGTCTTTTTGTGTTGTTTTCTTTATTTAATAACATCATTTTTTCAGGCGGTTTTGGATTGACAGCAAATTAAGAGGAAAGTACATACTTTGTATATATTCCCTCTGCGCACACATGCATGGGCTACCATAATCAATATCACTCACGAGATGGTACATTTATTTCCAAGGATGAAACTTAACATCAACATATCATAATCACCCAAGCTAGTTTATGTTAGGTTTCACTCTTGGGTGGTGCATTCTTTACATTTAGACAAATGTGCAATGACATGTATCCATCATTATAATATTACACAGAGTATTTTCACTACCTTATAGATATTATTCGTCACCCTTCACCCCCCTTCCTGCCACCTGCTGTTTTAAAAGATCTTTTTATTGTTTCCCTTGTTTTACCTTTTCTAGCTTTTATGTAGTTGGAATTCATAGCCTTTGTAGATTGGCTTCTTTTGCTTTATAATACGCATTTAAGGTCCCTCCAGGTCATTTTGTGGTATAATAGCTCATTTCCTTTTAGTACTAAATATTCCACTCTCTGTGTTATATTTTATTTACTTTTCTACTGATGAACAGCTTGGTTGCGTCCAAGTTCTGGCAGTTTCAAATACTGGTGCTATAAACATTTTATGCAGTGCTATGTATGTGAGCATTAGTTTTCAGCTCATTTTGGTAAATATCAAACAACATGATTATTGGATTGTATAGAAGACTATTTTAGTTTTGTAAGAAATCACCAAGCTTTTCTTATGTGGCTATAGTATTTGTTTTTCCACCAGAAATGAGTTTCTGTTGTTTCATATCCTCAGTTGCCTTAAGTATTGTCTTCGTTTAGGCCATCCTACTCAGTGTGTAGGCCTATAGTATTTTGGTTTTAATTTGCATTTCCCTGATGACATGATATTAAACATCTTTTCATTTTCTTGTTTACCATCTATATATCTTATTTGTTGAGGTGTCTTGTCTTTGACCTATATTGTAGTAAGGTGTTTTTTTTTTTTGTTCTTGAATTTCACAAGAATTCTTTACATATTTTGGATTAATGGTCCTTTATCAGATGTCTTTTTGTAAATACTTCCTTACAATCTATGGTTTTGAGTTTCATTTTCTTGACAGTGCATTTTGCAGAGCAGAAAATTTTAATGAAGTACAGCTGATCAATTTTTTTTGATGGATAAGTTTGGTGTTATGTAAATCATCTAGATTTTGTTTTTTAGAAATTATGTATATGTAGTTTTGTATTTCACATTTACTTTTGTATAATTCGGCCCTTAAGCTTTGGTCTTTCTATTTTAGTATTTTATCTTTTCTTTTCTATATAAACTTTCGAATCAACTTGTCGACAGTCACAAAATAATTTACTGGGATTTTGATTGGGTTTGCATTGACTCTGCTGATTAAACTGGGAAAACCTGATATTTTGACCATATTGAGCTTCTGTCCATGAACATGGAATATTTCTCTATTTAGTTCCTTGATCTGTTTCATCAGTTTTATAGTTCTCATTTTTTATACATACTGTGTTAGTTTTATACTTTAGTATTTCAGATTTTTGGATGCTAAGGTAAATAGTGTTGTGTTTTATAGCTTCAAATTCTGCTTGTTTATTGCTAATAAATAGGAAAGCAGTTTACTTTTGTATATTGGTCTTGCATCCTGCAGCCTTGCTTTAATTGCCTTATTTAATTGTCTGTTTTTCTTTCAGATTTTCTGCATAGACAGTCATGTCATCCCCACCCATATATATGTATTTGAAAGTTTATGTAGTTACACTATTTCCAATCTTACTGCTTTAAGAATTAATATTTACTGTTTTAAAGTTCATTTGAAATCCCAGTTAAAAAGTGTCAAGTAATATTTTATAAATTGTATAATAGAACCTTTTCAGCTAATTCTGGACAGATTTTGTTTTATGAAATATGTTTGCATCTAAATGGTGCCTTTTTTTTTTTTTAAGTGTGGGGAAATGCCTTACTTTCTTTTTATGTTAGTGAAATTTAGAGTCCAGATCCAGAAAATACATTGGACCACATTCTTCATATTTAGTCTATTCCTTTAAGAATCAAGAAGAAAAATGTGGCAAACTTTTTTTCGTGTTTCATTTAGTCAATATTTAATTCTTGACTATAGGTGGTTTTATGACTCTAAACCCAGAATACATCTATTAATTTATATTTAGCTTCGTATGTTTGGTTTATGTTTGGGTTTTTGTTAGTTCATAGAAATGGAAAAGCATGAACCAAAGAATTCAGTACAAATAATAAATGACTTAAAATCCAAATTGCAATTCTGCCACCTAGTGTTTACACGTGTTTTACACTTTTTAAAAGACCCTTTTTTCTTTTTAAGTGCTAGTTGAGAAAAATGTTTTCCTTAATTTTAATATTCAACAATTAAGTTTTTAAAAAGAATTCATCCTTTTTATGAACTAGATATTTAGCATCTTTCATGTTAAAGCTCATCAATTGCTTATAATTCATTTCTAAGTGTTTTGCCAGTTAATGTTTGCACAATTCAATTCCGTAATGAATAATTTTACTTACTTAGAGTCGAGGTGGAAAAAAGTTTCTTGCCGTACTGAAAGAAATCTTAGACAGGGATCCCCTGTCTCAACTGTGTGAGAATGAAATGGATCTCATTTGGACTTTACGACAAGACTGCAGAGAGAATTTCCCACAATCACTGCCAAAATTACTGCTGTCCATCAAGTGGAATAAACTAGAGGATGTTGCTCAGGTAACAACAGATTATTTCTGTAACTCCTTTTCAAAGTTTATCTATTACTTTGTTGGTTTCATGTAAAGTATATTGGTATATTTCCATAGTTTAGGCCATGTTTTACAGGAGAAACTCATACGTATACTTTAATTGATAGACCAGAAAGTTTTAGGATTTCAAAAATCCCAGATTCTTGGTAGGTTTCCTCTATCTTTCATTATGACAGCTAAAACACTGGTATTGAAGTAATCATATAGAATGTTATAGGTTCTGGACAGCTTCTAATAATATCTTCAGCGAAGTCTAAAGTTTTCATCCTGAGACTCTTTGCATTGACTTTCTAAAATGGATATGTATTCTTTGAAAATTATCTCTGTAGAAGTTAATAATTTAGTGCATAAACCATTTAGATAAATTTTAGCACTCACTTCAGTTGATTAATGTTGAATGGTTTGCTTTTAGAAAGAATAGAGACAGAAAAAATACTTTTCTCCAAATGTCACCAAATAATAATTCCATTTAATTTTCAAGACCCTATCAAAACACTCTTGAATTTTTCATTTCAGTTGCTTATCAATGCTTGATCAATATCTAAAAGTATTTTTGAAATAGTTTTTTAATCAGATCAAATACAGTTGGCACATTAAAATAACCAAATTTATTCTTCCATTTCTAATTCACCCAGTCTTTTTACAAATTTTCTGTTTTTGGTAAACTGTGACCTCAAAAATGTCCTAAAAATGCATATTTTTGTTAATCGTGCATTTTAAAAAATTTGATTTATTTCTCAAGTTTAGGTGGGATTTATTTGAATTTACTTCCAGTGTTTAATTATGTATATATTTTTTAAGTCTTGGTACATTAAAATATTGTTTACTTTTTAAAAATAATTTGTAGAAATATTAAATAGAAACTTGTCGTTCAGACAGGTTTTAATTGTTCTAGTTGACTAGCAGTCTTCTAACCACTTACTTAAATTTAAGATTAATTTTCTATGAACCCGCATAATAGTAGAATATAAGATGCAAACATTTTTTAGTTAGCATGTTAGCCTTCTTCTCAGGGATAGTGTCCAGTCCTTAGTGCCTCTCCAAGAAACTCATATTATTTTGTGTGAAATTTGAATAGGAAAAATATCTTGCTGTACTTTTTTTTATGTCAACTGTCAGAAAATGGAATGAACTATTTTTTATTAATATTTATTCATTTGAATCCTAAGGGTAGAAATTTTGCATTTAGGAATTTCATTAAACATGCTGTCTCATTTCCATGAGTTAAAGCAGTTGTTTTCAGGTAACTCATTCTCTTGGTAGAAGAAAGAGCCTTTTCTTGCAGTGTGATTTAGACTAAGCAGTCAACGTCCTCCAACACTGCCATCTCTTTACCATATATGCATATATTTTTCAATATGGAATGCTTCACAGATTTGGGCGTCATCCTTGTGCAGGTGCCATGTTAATATCTGTTTCATTCCAATTTTTAGTATATGTGCTGCCGAAGTGAGCACTTTGTTATATTTTTGTAGCTCTGTCCTTGCATGTATTTTGACTATCTTCCTTGGTCTTGATGTCAGTGCTTCTTCATGTGATATCCAGGAAAACCCAGAGATAAATTATGTCAGATGGGTTTGGGTTGACTATAAATCATAATTATCAAATATTGTTTCACTCTTCTCTGTAACCAGTTTTCTCAAAATTACCATCCCTGGTGTTGAATGCATGCTGTGCACATCTCAAAACCATGAAAATATGGGACTCTTGCCCAGATTAACCCTGGTGGGTCTCTAACTATACTCTGATGGGAGGAGATAGGAGTTCTTTCTAGAACTGTTATGATAAGTAAAAAGTTCTGTAAAGTGATACTTTTAAAAATATTAAGAACTAACCTCTGAAACATAATTTTATGTTGCATTATTAATGAAGTTTTTATATGTAAGTTGCCTACCATTAGCTTGAAACCTTGTAGATTTTATTTGTACTTTGAATTTTACTTTTAGTATTTCTTGGTCATTTCTTTGTCCTTTTAAAAAGTATTTAATTGTAGAGTCCATATTCAGTATTATCGTACTTTCAAGTAAACTTTTTTAACTTGCTTATCTATAGACTATCTCAAGAAAGATGATTGTTGATAATATGTATTAATAGTAATTAATTAAATAGGATTTTTGAGGCCTCAGAAATTACGAGTATGCTTCTCCTTTTTGACTCATCTCTGCTTCTGTGTGCCAAGGAAAAATAAGTTTCTTTTCTCCCCTGTACTTTCTGAATCAGTCTCAATTTTTCAACAGCTTCAGGCATTACTTCAGATTTGGCCTAAATTGCCCCCCCGGGAGGCCCTAGAACTGCTTGACTTCAACTATCCAGATCAGTATGTGAGAGAATATGCTGTGGGCTGCCTACAACAGATGAGGTATCTCTTGCTTGTGTCTTTCATTGGGGAAAGGAATAATTTGACAGTAGGTAGATAAAGAGATGTTTGCTTGAAGGTCTCATCGGGAAAGAAGAGGAGAGATTCTATTCAGAATTCAAAGCATTAGCCCCTTCTCTCCCATCCTTTGCCTTCTCATTTCCTCTCTCACCCTCTCATTACTTTATAATGTGAAAAAAGAAAAACCAACCCCAAAACCTACTGGGTTAGGAGGTCCCCAAAATCATCCTTGGGTTTCATGATTCAGTAGGATTCATAGGAATCAGCATATAGTTATACTCTTGGCTATTATTACAGCAGAAAGATACAGAGCAGAATTGGCAGAGTACAAAGATCATGGGACATAGTCTAGAGGAAACCATGTAGATGCCTCTGATTTTATTTTCCACTGGAGTCTCACTGAATTACACTTAACTCCTTATCAGCAAGTTATGACAACAGATCTGAAATAGTGCTTGCTAGACAAGTTGGTGTTAGAGACTTGGTGGCAAGGATCATTATTGTTAACTAGTCACATAAGCACACTCTGCTTAGGACATACCAAAATTCTATACTCCCAGAAGGAAAATGAGTTCAGCATAAATGATATTGTATACTGTTCAGGCATAGTGAGCTCTTTTTTATCTGTTAGGGTAGTGGGAAGTATTCCATAGTCTGTGTTCAAGATACCAATGAAGGATCAGTCCTGCAAGCAGGCTTTTTTCACAAGTTAGCAGTCAGGCCTCATAAACTTTTCTGCTATGTTAACCACCCAGAATTAACAAATACTTAGTATTTGGTCATGGTTTAATAAAACATTTTTAAGTGACTAACATTATAGTTAAATGAAGTCCTCATAGTTTTCTTACTCAGTCCTAATTACGTGTTTTACTTTCCAGCGGCAGCAGTTATCATGAATTTGGTGTGCATTCTTCCATAGTTTTCTGTTTTTGCCACATTTTTATGTCTATAAAAATATAAAGGATAATATTGTACACTAAAAACATTTTTTTAAAGATAGGTGCAAAAAGAAGAGTAGGAAGAGAGAGGAGAAAACATTTTATTTCCATTTTAATTGTTCACACTGGTTGTTTCCCCCTGAATCTGGGACTTAAATCCAGGGGTATGTGGCCTGTGTCATTTGGAGGTGATTGACCTAACTACTGCTCCACAAGGCTGCATCTGTATTTAAAATTTATACAAAAGTGTCTTGTCATATATTATTTGACATCTTACTTTTTATTTATTTAACATCATATTTTAGAGGTCAGTCTCTGTATAAATGTATACATGTGTAAATGGATAAATGTATTTCTATTTAAAGATACGTCATTATTGAGGTAGTCTCAGACAATGGGCTTTTTCAGCTTCATCAATTTCTTTCTAGTCTCAAAAATGAAACTTATACTTTATGGTTAAAAGGCTGTGCTTTCTTTTTTTTTTTTTTTTTTTTTTTTTAAAGAATTGTGCGTATGTGTCTATATAGATATGTGCACATACATATAGGTTGGGTTGTGCCTGGGCTGTTCCCTGGTGGCCTAGCAGTTAAGTCCATGGCCTCTGGCTATTACATTCCATGTACATCCTTAGGACAAGAGTTCATGACCTGGGCCTGGGGAGAACAACCAAGATGAACAACTAAATAAATAAATGCTACTCCCTTCTCTTCCGGCCTACACCTTTCCTTTAAAAAGAAAAAGAAAATTAAAAAAACAATTAAAAGAGAGGAAGTACAGAAGAGAAAAGAGACAGAAGCAACTTTATTTATCTATTTTGGTTTTACGCCCTGGCCTTGCGTCTCAAACCTGGGTCTTAGGGTTGTATGTGGTTCACATAGCAGCATCTCAGTTACCTGAGCCACAAAGGCACACTTAAATTATGTTTAAAACCACATGATTCAATGGAAATTATGTAAACTCTTCAATAATGGTTATTTTTGGTTATTAAAGTTAGAGGTATAAGGAACAGAAGCCTCCCTTTATTTTTATACTTTTTTTATACTATATATAGGTTTTATAATGAGTATGGAATTTTACAAGAAACTTTATTAGATTGTTAACATAGATGCTTAAAAAAATAATCTAGACTTCCAGTTACACCTCAGTCTCCATAAGTTTGCATTGGAGATTCAAGCGGGAGGTGCTGTTGCTCTAGCTGTCCTGGGCTAAGCCAAGTGTTTTTCTTAAATGTACTGATCTGCAGAAGGAGACGTTGTAATCCCTTTGTTTCATAGAGGTAGTTCTGGTGCATTTTTCTATTTTAAATTTTCTGATTATGAATTTTTTTTTCTTGTTATATAGTACCTTGGGTTTTGGTCCCTTAACTTCCTTAGACAACTTTCTTAACCTGATATTACACAAACTATAATCAGTAAGCAGAGGATGTAAAATTCATATCCCAAGTGACTAGTGGAATTGCCTCTGATAGTAGTGTGTTTACATGTGAATGATTTGGAGAGGGACACAGTAGAGAACCATTAACCTGAAATGATTCAGATCAGTTAATTATAATACTATGTTCATTCAATGAGTCAGTTTTCACCCACAAATACTCCCAATGTTTTTATCCTCAAAGTATTTGAATATTAAGATTTTAATTATACATTGGTTATGTGGAAGAAGGAATTACTTAATCCTAATGATAGGAAAGAAAATGAATTGCTAAAGTATTGATGGAATTTTCATTTAAAAAAACTTTTGAAAGCATAACTTTTTCAGTATGATTAGAAATGAGTATTAAAGTACCTAGTTTTATTGTAACTTGGACTGATTGTAAATACATTGATCAATTGTATCGACCTAGTTAATTCAATAAAAATACCCCATATGTGTGTTCTTTGTTCCGTTCCACTCTCTACCCACCCGTGCCCCTACCCCTCCCACCCATGCACATCTGACATTCTGACTTTCCTTATGACATTGTTAGAGTAGAGCATTGACTCAGCATGCAACAAAGAGGGCCATAATGAATCCCGGTTTCAGTAAGTTAGTATTTGACATTTTGGTAGAGAGGGATCTTTGACACAGATCGTGGATTGACTATGTCTTTTTTTTTTTTTCAGTGATGAAGAGCTGTCTCAATATCTCCTACAACTGGTGCAAGTTTTAAAATATGAGCCTTTTCTTGACTGTGCCCTCTCTAGGTTCTTATTAGAAAGAGCACTAGCTAATCGGAGGATAGGGCAATTTCTATTTTGGCACCTTAGGTAAGTCTTTTGTATTCTAATATAATTTCAGTTTTTGCTGTAGCACATATATAAACCAGCATAATACGTGACATTTTAGCAAGAAAACCAGCTGCTTTCATTGTTTATGAGCCGTCTATAATGCTAATGCTCTCTTGATATCATCTCCTATTTGATACTTAATTTTCATAATTTGGCAAAGTAATGTCTATGTGTCCCTCTGTGCCTTGATTTTTTTTAACTGAAATTAATAATATATTGCTATTTTCCATCAAAGTGTTTATACTTTATTAATATATTTGTACTAAAAACTGACTTATTCCAAAATTTGGGGTAGTAATATTATTGTTACTACTTGATCAAGGTGTTAAACTTTTACTATAACAACTCAACTTTATTGTCAGCTTCTTTATTAACTAGATCTTTTTAGAAGTTGCATGAGCCCTATTTCATCATTTTTGTAAATAAAATCAGGAAAGAGAACTAGTTCTTTTGTTTCTTAGGAAAATTATTGATTCCTCGTTTCTTACTGTGTACTCAGATGCTTTTTGTTTTTTTAATTTAGATTTTATAGTATTGAAATGAATGTTACCATATAAATAACATTCCTTCTTTTTGACTAAGCATCTTAAGAAAAATAAACTTTTTTTTAAGAGGAAGGAAGCAGGCAGGAATGAAGGTAAGTAGGCAGACAGGTAGGTAGGCAGGAGGAGAGAAGAGGAAGAAACATTTGTTTTAATTAATTGCTTTGGTTGTTCATGGTGGATGTTTCCCTTGGCCCTGGGTCACAAACCTAAGTCCTTGGGCTTTTCATGGACTATGTCAGTGTCACAGACATAACACCTTTAGCCACTAGGAATGAAGGCGAGTAGGAAAGCAGTCAGGAAGAGAGTAGGAAGTGACATTTTATCGTATTATATAGTAGTTCATCTTGGTTGTTCCCCTGGCCCTGGGTTGTGAACCTGGGTTCTTGGACTATGTGTATACTGTGTCTGGTGGACTTAATCATTAAGTCACTAGGGTGTGCCTGCCTTCCTATTTTTAACTGAGCGTCTTTTCTTATCCAGTTCAGTCTTTTTTTTTAAACCCTCAGGGAATAACAAAATAAGGTTTTCCTTTTTTTCTCTCCAAATATGTACATTATTTGGTAAGTGAGAAAAAATTGAGTAAAGCTAACTTGAGTAATTAGTGAATTGTGTGATGAAAGTCAGATTTCAGTGTTTCATTGTTACTGTTATTATTACTTTTTCATTTCAAAAAGCAAATATGGTAAGATGTGAAATTCTCTGAGTAAAGAATGAACTAAATGTAAAACTTGGTATCTTTTTGAACTCTGGTGTTTTAAAGAACGGGACTGTGACGATTTCAGTTATAACACACAGGATGGTATGTTATTCTTTTATTTGATTGGCATCATAAATTTATTTTATAATAGAATAAAGGGTTCAGTATTTGTCTTTGGTGCTCTATAGTGAAATATTGGTAAACAAGCCACCTTAATGTTATTAATTTTCTGCAGGTCAGAAGTGCACATTCCTGCTGTCTCTGTACAGTTTGGTGTCATACTTGAAGCATATTGCCGGGGAAGTGTAGGGCACATGAAAGTGCTTTCCAAGCAGGTATCAACTTATTTTGATCTTCATGTTTAATTTGCCACATGATATGATAAATAGTATTATATGCCATTTCTTCCATCATATTATTTCACAGTTTTCAATAACTGAACTTGTACAGAGCATTTTTTTTTCAGTTTATGAAGTGAAGTTTCAGCAAACTTAGCAGAAGACCATTAACTCAACACTACCTGAAAAATTAGGATTCTTCAGAGTATATCAATAGCATGCCTTAAATTGTAGTAGGAAATACCAAGTTAGCCATGCTTTAATAGATCAGTACATGTGTTCATTATGACACTGATCACAAAATCTTTAGACTCTGTTTTCATGTCTCTGAGTTATTTACAATTTATAGTATTCATAATTTATAAGCTCTACCATTTGTTTTAGACTGAGGTATTTTGATACCTGAGTCTATTAGGTATTATAGCTTTTAGACTCAAGAATCCCATGTGCAGTTTCCCCATTCCTCAGATATGTATGAACACACCCTGCCCTCCACCAGATCAAATCATCCACTGTTTTTCATCACTGTCCAGTGGGCTCCTATACTATTTACCACCCTCACCCCCATCCCATTCCCTATTGGTAACACCTCAGTTTTATTTCAAATGTCCAGGGGTTGGGATTTTGTTTCATCTCTTCCTTTGTTTTGTCTATTCATATTTCACCCATGAGGTCATCTGATCTGTCTTCTTTTTAACTTATTTCACTTAGCATAATCCCCTGTAAATCCATCTGTGTTCATTCAGATGACAATATTTTATCTCTTGTAAGAGCTGTGTAGTATTCCATTGTGTGTATATACCACGTCATTGTTATCCATTCATCTGATACTGAGCACTTAGGTTTCAGTTCCTATTGTGTATAGGGCTGCAGTAAACATAAGGGTGTGTAAATCTCTTTGAATTAGTGTTTTTGTATCTTTTGGTGAACACCCAGAAGTGGGAGGGTGGGATCATATGTGATTTCCTTCAGCTTTTTGAGGAATCTCCATACTGTTTTCCATAGGGTTTGTACCAATTTGCACTCCTATCAACAGTGTAAAAGTGTTGCCATTTTCCACATCCTTACCAACATTTGTTTCCAGACTTCTAGATAATAGCAAGTCTCTCAGGTGTAAGGTGATATTGTTGTTGTTGATTTGCATTTCCCTGATAGCCAGTGAGTAGGAACATCATGTCATATGCCTGTTATCCATCTGTATATTGTGTATCCAATTATTTTTCCCAGTTTTTGATTGGATTGCCTATTTTTCTGTAATTGAGTTTTTGAGTTCTTATATATTTTAGATATTAAGCCCTTTTCAGAAATGTGAAATTCAAGTATTTTCTCCCAGTTAGTAGGTTGTCTCTCTCTTTTTTTTTTTTGGTGGTATTTTATTTCACTGTGAAGAAACTTTTAAGTTTGATGTGGTCCCAGTGGTTTCTTTAGTTTCCCATGGTGGGGGAGTTGAGTCCCCAAAGATCTCTCTAAGACTGATGTCATAGAATGTCTTTCCTATGTTGTCTTCCTAAGTTTTATGATCTCCGGTCTGATGTCCAAGTTTCTAGTCCATTATGAGTTAATTTTTGTGAATGGTGTTAGGGAGTGATCCTGCTTCATTCTTTTGCATATGGCTGTTCACTTATCCCAACACCATCCTTTGTCTATCTCATGCTTTTGACTCCTTTTTCATAGATTAACTGATTGTATGTGAGTGGGTCATTTTCTGGTGATTCAGTTCTGTTCCACTAGCCTGTGCTATGCCAGTACCATAATGCTTTGCTCATTATCGCTTTGTAGTATAGCTCAGTTCTGGGAGTGTAATCCCTCAAGTTTTGTTTGTTCTGCTCATGATTACTTTTGCTATTCCGGGTCTGTTATTCCATACAAAATTTTAAAGATTTTTTTGTTCTATTTCCTGGAAATAAGCCCATGAGATTTTAATGGGGATTGCATTACATCTGTGTATTGCTTTAAAACAGTTTGGCTTTCTCGATTTCATGATCTTCTAGCATGTTGTTTGCATATAAAAATGCAGTGGATTTTTGTGCATTGCTTTTGTGCTATTTGACTGTAGGATTGTCTTCCAGCCACTTACTTTAAGTCTTTATCTTTTGAAAGAACATTAGTTTCCTGAATGCAACAGAAGTTTGGGTTATGATTTTTAATCCATTCCACTACTGTGTGTCATTTGACTCATGAGTTTAGTCCATTAATGTTTATGGTGATTATTGATATGTAGCTATTTGTCATTTTGTAGTGTGTCTTCTATGCGTTGTTCCAGAAAGTGCCTTTGTTCTCTTTCTCTTCTTTGTTGGAATGGGTGTTTTCATGTTTTGATTGGTTTCCATTTTTGTTCTTTTTTTTGCCCTGGAGATATATTTTGAGGTTACTCTGAAGGCAGCAGTAAGATTCTGTGTTCATTTCCTATTTTTATTTGAAAGCAGATCAGTATTACATCCATTCTAACCATCCACATTTTTGTTCTGTTGTTTATATTTGTGTAGTATCCTAGGTTGAAAATCCTTTTCTTTCAGCACTTTGCATATTTCATGCCATTACTACTGGCCTGTAGAGTATCAGTTGAAAAATCTGCTGATAATCTTATGGGGTCTGCTTTATATGTGACTAATTTTTCTCTGTTTGTTTTTGTTTCTTTATCTTGTATTTTGGCATTTTGATAACAATGTGTCTAGGTATATGTCTTTTGGGGTTTCTTTTATTAGTAACTCTTTGAGTTCCCTGAGTCTAGAAGCTTGCTTCATTCCTCAAGTTAGGGAACTTCTCAGTTACTACTTTTTCAAATACAGTTTTTGCCTCCTTTTTTCTATCCTCTCCTTTTGGGACCCCTATATGTGAATGTTGTTCCTTTTTATATTATACCATAGGTCTCAAATACTGTCTTCATTTCTTTGCCTTCTTACATCTCTTTGCTGGTTTGCTTGAGTCATTCCTCTGCCCTGTTTTCTTACTCACTAATATTACTGGAGGCTTCATCCATCCTTTTTTTGAGTCCCTCTATTGAGTTCTTCAGTTTAGCTATTGTATTCTTCATTTCTTTGTCATCTTGCTTATTTCTTTTCTCTGTTTTTTGTTCACTTTTTCTTCCTCTCTTGTTTTCTTGATTTTCATGAATTCATCCTCAGGTAGTTCTCATACATATTTTGTACTCAGATTTTCCTCGGGGGGTTTTGATTGGGTCCATCATTTCTTGTGGCTCCATCGTCTCTGTCTTTGCTCTGTCTGGCATTCTGTTTATGTTTCTGTGTATTAGGTTTCCCGATCGTGATGGCCTTGTGTAGGGTGTCGACTTACACCATGTAAATCTGGATCTTTGAATACTGAGATTTCTTGAATTTTGTGGCATCACCACTGGTTTTATTCATTGAAGTTCTTACGTGAACCCTCTCTTGCTGCCCAAGAGTTCAGCCTCTGGAGTTGGAGTTTGTGTAAGGCATGCAGAGCCTTCCCCTGGCATCCCAGCCCCGAACTGTGTTGACCACCTTGCTGCTGGCCCACAATCAGGAAACAGGCTGCAGTTTAGCCTCCACCCACACATTGATGCTAATGGGTAATGTTGACAGTTTATCCCTATGGAAGACACACTTATTTTAAGCATGAGGGCAGGATTTCTGGTTGGCTGGTCCTGTGGTTCCAGCAATATGGTGGGAAGGGGATAGGGGTGAGCGATCACCCTCAATGCCTTTTAGTTATGGCGGTGCCCAGTGTCATTTTCTTTCCAGGCCTTTCGTTCCAACCACCAGGTAATGGTCCTCCTTCCACCCTGCACCGAAGCACTCTCCTCCAGCTCTATTTCCCAGTCATGTTTGGCGTGCTTTTTGCTGCTTCTGCAGTTCCTTGGAGGGCTGGTTCCTCTCACAGTTCTACCCCCTCTGCTGTTGCCCAAATCCCTAATCGAGAATCTGTGTTGTATCTCTGAACCCTGAAGTTTTTGCCTACCTTTTGTGATCACTATTATTGCTGCATACTGCATCTTTGTAGCTTCTGTTATTATTTTTCCTCAGTTCGTTTTTTTCCCCCCCTGGAAAGTGTGTAAATTCCTCATTGCTCTTTTGGGTGGATATGAGTCTTTCTCCTACCAGGTCTCCATCTTGACTAGAAGTTTGATTTTCATAATGCTTAACATTTGTGGTTTTTCATTGTGTTTAAAACAGCCATATTTGAATCTTACCTTTTGAAGTTAATGATGCTAGTAATAGTTAACATTAATTCCCTAGCTTTATGGACTATTCTTTGTAATATGTGAGCTATATCTGTTAGTCCACCAATTTTATAGACCTCTTAATTAAGTCTCCTACCTGTAAGTATCCCTTGTGTTTGTACTCTTGTCCTGTTGGATCCCCTCATCTGGATGTCTCCTTGAACTTCCTGAATGGTGCCCTTTGTTTCCAGTCTTGTCACATCCCCACATTCTGTATGTAGCCAAGTCATCTTTAAAATAAAATGTGGATGTGGTGCACCTGTCTTGGAACAGCCCGTTTGAGCAAGTAAATAGGGATAAAATAAAGTGATTCTTTCTCCTCTTCCTACCTACTTGGTTGCCTTCATTCCTGCCTGAGCCTTTCCGTTTTTAAAAAATGTAGATATTTTATGTCATCTCCCTCTTTAAATCCCTGCAGCAGTAAATTTCATTGAACAAAAAAATAAAATTCAAACTTCTTATCAAAGCCCATAGGCCCCCCTTGATAAGGTCTCTTTTTCTTTGACTTCTCTGATATGATCGTATTTTGGGCTTTTTTTGTTTTTGTTTTTGGTTCTCTGGGAACCTCAGCTTGACTGTTATAACAGCAAAAATATGACATATATGATCACATTGTTCTTATTCTTTTTCTTGACTGATGAATAGCAAGAGAAAGAGTGCACTTTGCATGATAGTTCTAATTATCTTTGTTAACACTTTAAACCTATAAAGAGACAAGGTGTAGAAACACTCAAAGTATTTGACGTATCCCCATTTGGGGGTGTTTAGGACACTCTTCCAGAAAATATGGGTACTAACATAATAATGGGGTGAAAATTCATAACCATGCAAACATAGAAATACTCAAATTTAAATTATTTCAAAGAGTTTGTTTTCATAGCCTAGTTTTGAGTTGGTTTCCTTTTTCCCAGTGTTTGTATAGCTCCTGAAATTGAGTTGTAGAGTGTCTGTGGTTTTGGCAGATGACTAACTTGGCAAGCTTCAGCTATCACCATTTTATCAAGTTACATACATTGGACCTTCCTGTTCCCTGAGATCATGCCTGTCAGTAGAGATGGCCTGCCTGACTTCACCTTTCTGATGTGATTGCTTTGCATAGAAGCAGAGTTCTGTAGTGAACATATGGTATAAAATAAATCCCCTGTTTATGGAAATACACCCATGGTTTTTGTGATACTTTTGCATACATATTTTATATGTTTATTATATAGCTTACATGTCGATAACATTCTGAATTTCTCTGATACGATAAGTTAAAATAGAATGTTCATTGTTGAACAAGAATTTTAATGGAATTTTACATAATTTATCGTAGAATGAACCTCAGTTATTAAACAATAAAGGTGATATTTAAAAACTGGTCTTGATTAAGTTGATCATTCTTGATTCACTTTTTACTACTAGCTCATGTTGTTTATATTTATAAATTTTGATAGCCAGAATTAACTCATAATAACAAGTATTTAGAATGGGACAACAAATTTACCGTGTCTCAATGTATATTCATTTCAATTCACAGTAATATATTTTAGCCATGCTATTAGTGGAAAGAATTTTCTGAGAAGATGTTATACAAGAATGATGATGAGAAATATATACTAAGATTGAATGTTGGCATGCACTTTGTAGCTCCAGTGCTAAGCCCACGCTCGTCCACATAAAACCCAAGGACCCAGGTTCATGGCCAGGGGCCCAGGGCAACAACCAAAATGAACAACAAATAAATAATAAAGTGCTTTTTCCTCCTCTACCTGTCTTCATTCCTTCCTCTTTAAAAAAAAAATTTGTCAGAAATTCCAAGTACTTAGAGTTTTCCCCTACTGTGGAATTGGCCAGAGTAGTCAGATTAGTTGTTTCAAATTCTGTTCATTGAGCTGCAGAGTTTTTAGTAGTTTAAGTTACATAGTTATTTTCTTATAATTTATCTTATTCTACACTCTTAAGAGTTAACAAGAATTAAAACAGTAGTGCTTTAAGAAACAAGTGATAAAAATAAGTTTTTTATTCTGTTGTATAAAACGTTTGTCATAAGCCATACACTTTTCACTTTAGCTGGGTGTCATATATTTGCAAGGAAGGGGGGCAGGGAGTGGTGGTTATTGATTAATATCATACTTTATGTTATTTGTAACCATAAATAAATTTTGGTGGTGGGGAAACTTGTTTTTCAGGTTGAAGCACTCAATAAGTTAAAAACTTTAAATAGTTTAATCAAACTGAATGCAGTGAAGCTAAACAGAGCCAAAGGGAAAGAGGCCATGCACACTTGTTTAAAACAAAATGCTTACCGGGAAGCCCTCTCTGACCTGCAGTCACCTCTGAATCCGTGTGTCATCCTCTCAGAACTCTAGTAAGTGACTGTGTGTGCTGTGTTCAGTGGATCTCTCATGGAAATAGCAGGAGAGATCTCTGAGAGACTGCCCCGGGGAAGCAATATGACCAGATTTTAGCCCCAATAAGTAGAGTAAATTAAAGAAGGAAGATGTTAGAGTTTTCGAAGGTTTTTCTAGTTTTCTGTAAGATTGCATGCCTAACAGTTAAACTTATCTGCGAGATTGATGAAAGTTACTACATATTCATTTCCTTTCGATTGTGTGTAATTGAATTTGCTTTATTACTAACCAGTTGAAATCTATGTAAGCAGAATATTTGCAATAATAAATTATTTACCAGTTAACTTCCTTCAAAATGAGATCTTGAATGAGTTTAGAAATTATTTTTCACTTTGTCATTCCATTCAAAAGTGTGATAGAAAAGGAATCATGTGTATTCAATTTATCAGTACTCAAAATTGATCCCTCTTTAGGAAAATAAAAATGAACTCATAGTTTTCCTGATTTTAATCCAGTGATACCATCTGGTTTTCATTGACTATATGAAATAACTTTAAGTTAAAGAAGAATAAGGAGAGGAAAGGAGGGGTTTAAATGTGAAATGTCCACCCCGTCTTTCATTACATGCTAACCAACATGCTCACAACTGTCATCTCAGTTCTAGTACAGGCTTCTGCACCATGGCTGGAATAGGTAAGAGGTTTTCCCAAGCCTACTGTATCATGGGAAAATGACAGTCTTGCCATATATTTATATTGAAGTGGGCTAATTTTCCCCTCGTTTGATTTCAGTGTTGAAAAGTGTAAATACATGGATTCCAAAATGAAGCCTCTGTGGCTGGTATACAACAGCCAGGTGTTCGGTGAGGATTCAGTTGGCGTTATCTTTAAAAATGGTGATGGTATGTACTGTGGTTTTTGCAGTGTAGATTTCTTTTTATTTTTCACTACTTGTTGTTTTCCTTTATGATGACGTATAAATGTATAACAGATAGCAGCCAGGAGGTAGCTGTTAATGCCATAGGTTAAATTTGGTATGTCCTAAATTTCATCTTCTCCCCCTTAGAAAATATCTTCTATAGCTGACTTAAATATATTGTTCTAATAAACCTTCCTTTTTTCCCAAAGAAATTTTAGACTACTTCTTTTGGTAAAAGCTTGGGAAGTAAAAGAGAACATTTTCAATAATGTATTTATCCACCCTGATTTAGTGATAGTAATTTGATATTTCCACCATATTTTATATTTTAATAAAATATCTTACCAACTATACTTTTTCAGGAAATACCTCTGAAATAATCACTAACCAGAAGATAGTTGTGATGGCCACCATTTATTAGTTGCATGACTATGGTCACATTAAAATTTTATAAAAAGTTATGGAATTTTGCTAGATACTAATCTCTACTTGACCATAAGAATTTCATTATGTAGAAATTAGTACTTTCATAACCTCTGTTAGCTAACATTATCCTTGGCCATGACAGTAAATAAAATCAACTATTATAATTCTGTGAACACATCATGCAACTATTTATGTATTTTTTTTGAGAAAGCAAATAGAAGTTTTATTGATAAAGCACCAAAGTGATAATGAAGGTAAAAGGAAAAAGATGGCTAAAGTGAAAGTACACCCTCAAGGGCAGAGGGCAAGTCGCCACCAGAGGAGCTAAGCTACTTTAGTGATTCGTGAGAACATTCTGTGCATCGTTAAAAGCAAATGAGAAAGAACATTTAACAATATGAATTGTGTGGTTGTCAGACTACATCACTACAGTGTTATAACAGTATTACTGTGTAATGCACACGGTATTGTAATATTCATGCAGTTAATACAATAGCTTATACATAGTAAACAATTTTTTTAAATTTTGTCACCCCCAGGCTTCCCCATTCCCCTCTGCCCACAAGTCCCTGGTCTTGAACCCAGATCCCTGGGCTTCACAGTCTACTTTTTAACCACCTCGACCACCTGAGCTGCAAGGGTACACTAATTTTTTGTGTGTTTTTGTTTTTGTTTTTGTTGTTTAAGGAAAGGTGCAAGCAGGAAGAGAGGGGGATGAAGCATTTATTATTTGGTTGTTCTTCCCAGCCCTGGGTCTCAAACCTGGGTCCTTGGAATGTATGTGGACTGTACCAGTGAACTTATTCCCTAGACCACCACAGTGCCACTTCAGTATTTCTTAATTTAATTTATGAAATAGTGTTATAGGAACTTGTTAACCAACAAACTAAATCATGTGGTCAGCATTCAAATTTTGGGCAAAAAAATTAACACATTTGTCAGTGTTTTCAGTTAACTTTGACTTAATTAGCTGATAACTGAGTTATGTTATTAAGCATAAAATGGAAAGCACTTACAATAAAGCAGGTTTTTTCCCCTAGATTTACGGCAGGATATGTTGACACTCCAAATGCTGCGCTTAATGGATTTACTCTGGAAAGAAGCTGGTCTGGATCTTCGGTGAGATTTCTAGTGAATTTATTTTGTCTCATGTTTGTTCCTTCAACAGCAAAAGTTTTAAAACTTACTGTTGTTTCTTCCCTCCTACTATTATTTATTTTTATTTATAATAATTTCATAAAGCGCTTTACAGCTTATAGTGTACTCTCAAAAACATTGTGAACTTCATTGGGTATAAAACTGTATAGATGATCGATATTCTAGAAAAAATGGAAAGATTTGAGCTTCCTATAAGGCCTGGATAGACAGCAAGAATCACATTCATTTTTCTTTTTTTTAACCGTTTTCATCAAAGATGGAATTTTTTCTTTTTTTAAGGAAGGGTTCAGGCGGGAATGAAGGCAAGCAGGCAAGCAGAGAGAGGAAGAAGAAACGTAGTATCCATTTACTTATGCATCTTAGTTGTCCACCTCACCCCTTAGCCTCCATGTGAATCTGGGTCCTTGGGATGTATGTGGAATGCACTCGGCCACAGATCAAACTGCTACTCCATCAGGGTGCTCTGAAGAATTCCATTGTAACCTATCATTTTCAAGGTGCTCTGTAAGGATGGCCCTCATGGTTATTTGGGACCATAGATTAGCCTAGTAACATGCATTCCACTAGCTTTCTGGAAGGAGGTCTTTAAAAAACTCAGGTTTTTTAGCTTGCTTCCATTATTAGGGATAGGGTATGAGCAGAACAGGTTTTTGGTCAGAAAAAAGTAGAAATAATGGATTTTAAAAGTTTAAATATTATGAAATATTCTAAGGTAAAAAGCAGATGATAATTTTAAACAAAATGTTTTTATATTCAGCTTAATAGAAATATAAGATTTGAGTTAACAGAATTGAAAGTCAAGCCTCATGCTATGCGTTATATTTTTCCCCGTTCTCTTGGCCCTTGATCTCAAATTGGGTTATTGGGCTTTATGTGGCCTGCATTTTAGCTGCTGAGCCACAGGGATAAGCCATATGACATTATATTCATAATGAGCAGGACTGGGAAGGTAATATTAAATATTTAAAGAGCTCATAGAAATACATGTATGAGGGAAAGATATGAAATATATGAAAAGGCTTGTTTGTATAAGATATAAAATAAACTAATATGTGAAAACTGTCGGTTTTGATGTAAAAGTATAAATTACAGAAGCAATTTGGGTAACATTGATTTCCTAGCAAATATTTTGTTAAATGATTATCTAGTTTAGGGTACTATTGAAACAATAAAATATGAAAAACTGTAAGTATTTTCAAATACCATTATAAAATGATAAAAGTCTCTGTATCAAGTGTTTCTTTATGTCCTATATCTGATATTTAGAGAATTATTAACAATTTGCAGAAAGCAACCATCTTCAAAAGCTAAATGGAAGTGAGATGCAAAATTATTTTAATGGAATTAAATTGTGAACCCTTGGAAATATGAAAACTTAGAAAATTTGCAGTAATTTTTGTTTTTACATCTAGATTTAATATGTATTTAGTAATTAAATAACAGATGTTAGTATTTTTACATATTTATATTTTTGAAGGAATTAAATATACAGATAAAATTAATTCATTGTCATCTCATTCTCTTTTCTCATACGACACACAAGCGTTAACCATTATTCCAAAATCAGATAAAACTATGTATTACATATACATTGCATGTTTCGATCTATAATGCTGTCATTATCACATTAACTTTTTGCAGTTTACTTTTTTCTCACTTTTTTAAGATTTGTCAAGATTAATATGTGAAGTAGTGATTTCTTGTTTTTATTTCTATGTTAATGCTTTGAGTTAACCTAAGAATTTATCCATTTCCCCATTAGTAACTATGTGTCATCATTTTTCCCCAAAATGAGTATCTATTGTTTATACATTGCTAAATATCTTTCTGTTTACACATGGCATAGTTCTTTAGTTTATGTATTTATCTTCAACTTTATTACCAGTGTCCAAATGCTTTCTAATATGGTTGTATAAGTGTTACATTCCTACCAAAAAGTATCTAATAGTTTCAATTTTTGCACCTTCTTGCCAATCAGACTTGTTAATATTTTGCAAATTTAATAGATATAACATACTATTTCATAGAATTTTAATTGCCTTTTATTAATAGTGTGGTTGAAGATGTCTTTCATTTTGTACTTGTGAAGTATTGTCTTTTCTCTCTGTTTTAAATTACCTAAATTCCTTTAAGGTCTCTTTTTTGTTATATTGATTAAAATGTTAATCTATGTAATTATCGTAAAGATATTCTGTTATATTTTAGTTTGCAAAGCCACAAGCTTGGGGTGTTTTCCTTTCTTTTTTTTTCTTCTCTCTCTCTGCTAAAGTTTGATCCTGATTTTTATTTTTTTGGAGTCTAGGGTTTTGGGAATTACTGGTTTTCCTTAATGGTTGTTGGGCTCTTCAGATTATTCTCCCTGAATCAGTTTTGAGATTAAGAATTATCTTGTTTATCAGTGGGGTTTCTTTTTTTTTTTTTTAAAGGAATGATGCAGGCACATAGGCAGGCAGGAAAAGAGAGAAGGAGGGAGCATCTATATATTTTTTTTAACTTCACAGTGGTTTTTTTTCCTTCTGATCAGGACTCGAACTCAGGGTCATGTGGTCTGTGCTCCTTTGGAAGCAGTTGACCTAACGACTACTCCACCAGGGCATGCCAATGTTTTCCAGTTTTATTACCACACATTTGTATAACATCTTGTAATTTTAAAATCTTTTTTTTCATCTTTTTAAAAGAATGGGCTTCTAATTTCATTGATCTTTCTTGTTTTCTAATTTACTACCACTGATTACCTTTTTACAGTTTTCTTTCACTTTTATTTTGTTCTGATAGGTTCTGTGAAATGAGCACTTAAAACTTTTCATTCTTTTTGCATATACAGTGAAAACCATATATTTCTTATACTTCCTTATATCCCACAAGTTTTAAAATGTACTTACTATATACTTTTATCAAGGAAAAAGACCATGTAAAAATTTAATAATTTCCATTTTTATACAGCTCCCAAAATTACCTTAAATCATTTTAACTTTTGACTATCTCATCAGAGTTTTTCTTTGTACTCTTTATGAAGTCTTATTTTATTTTCAGGTTATATACTAATATATATAATATCAAAATCATATTCTTAAGAATTTCTTTGTAAGTTCAAGTTTTATTCTTTCTTTTTATCTGGAGTTATCTTAATTTTTCCTCTGTTTTTGAATAATAGTTTTGCTGGATATTGAATTCTTGGTTGACAGTCTTTTAAGCCCATTGAGTATGTTACCCCATTGTCTTCTGGTTTCCAAAGTTTCTAATGAGCAATCACTTATAAGTTTTATTGAGGATCTCAAAGTGATTACTCAGATCTTTTTATATAGCTTTCAAGATTCTGGTTTTTTGATTTTGGTTTTTAGCTTTACAGTTTGATTATAATATTTCTAATCCTACCTGAAGTTTATCCAACTTTGAATTCATTCAACTTTCTGTATGTGTGGATTATTGTTTTTCATCAGTTTTCAGTTACATTATTTTCAGATATTCTTTCTTCTTCTTTTCTCTTTCTGAGACACATATATACTTGTTGGTGTACTTGATGGTACTCCATGGGTCCTGAGGTTCTTTTCATTCTCTTTATTGTAATCCTGATTGGATACTCGACCTATCTTCAGTTTTATTTATTCTTTCTTTGGGTGCTTAAAGCTGCTGTTGTGACCCTCTTCTAAATTTTGTGTTTTAATTATTTCACTTTCAACTCCAGTGTTTCTTTTTAGTTCATTTAAATAAATATTTTGTCGGTTTTTACTGTATATGTGGTGATTCATCATTCTCATATTTTCCTTTAGTTCTTTTGACATGGTTCTCTTTAGTGCTTTGAACGTACATAAAATAGGTATTTTAAACTTTTGTCTAGTATGTTCAACCTTTGGCCTTTCTCATGACCCCCTCCCCCCTTTTTTCCTCCTTTTATGTTTAAAGGAAAGGTACAGACAGGAATAAGGCAAATAGGCAGGTAATCAGGAAGAGAGAGGAGGAAGAAGCATGTGTGTTTATTTTGTTTAGTTATATGCCTCTTGGTTGTTTCTACTAGCCTGGGACACGAGCGCAGGACCTTGCTTGGGATGAATGTGAACTGCGTCCACGTGCTCTACCAGGACATGCCTCAGGGTCCCTTCTTTTGCAGTGCTTTTTTTCTTGTAATATGGACTATTTTTTTTTTTAATTTCCCGTATGTTTTTATTTAAACAGATCTCTAATTTGGCAACTCTTGAAAATCAGATTTTTGTTATTAGGATTTTTTTATTGTTTATTCAGCGATTTTCTGAACAAATTGTGTGGAGTTTATATTCTCTGTCATGAGTAGTCAGTGATTTCTCTGCTTATTAGTTTATTGGTCAGCTGATTGAATATTGGGATTTTTAAAATACTGGGGACTCTGTGTGCATGAAGGTGGGGAGGTGGTTTAGAACTAGGCCTTATCCTTACTTGTTTAAAGCCTCAAAGTTTGCAACTGGTGACAAGCAGCAAGGCTAAGGCCTTGAGTTCCTTACTATGCATGCCTGGCTGTTAAACATGCATATGATCTAATGCTGGAGTTTTTTGTTGTCCCCGTGTTCATCTCATTCCCCAGTTCTTTTAAAGTTTTTGCTTAGTCTTTTTTTGCCCCAATATTATTTACCCCTTCTGATAGTTGCAGTATGAATCAATTGGTTATGATTATTTTTGAGAAACAACCCCAAGAAACCGTTTACTCTCTTTGAGTGTGATCAAAGAAACAGTGTTGTGACTGAGGTCTTACTGGAAGCAACTAGACGATGCTATAGAAACAGTGCTTTGCCCTGTGTTTGCCCCCTCTCCTATGAATGCTCTCTATAGTTCAGGGACCCACAGGTCTCCTTTTCTTTCTTTTTTAACCTTACCTGTACTTTTTAAAAAAATGCATCTGCCATTTTTTTTATGTGTTTAGTATCTGCAGCAACTTAATTCACAAGCTTGCTGGAAACTGTTTCTGATTGACTTTATCCCTGAAAGATTTTAAATATTTCCTCATTACGTTTTAATGCTGAGTAGTGTTCTAGTCATCACTAACTATATTTTAATGTTTTTTTTAACCTAAAACAATTTTTTAACTTAAAACCAGGCTTTTTATTAGGTTCTGCACATGTATTGTTACGTACTCTTTTCAGCTCTATACATTTATATTATTCCTTTTTGTCAGATGAGAAAAATGAGGTACAAAAAAACTTTAAGCACTTTGTCAAAGGTTACAAAATTATTAGGTGGCAGAGCCAGGTCTGTCAAAGTAAATTCAGAAAACAATTATGGTAGTACATGTCTAGTAATTTTTTGTTTATAAGAGTTTTCTAGTGTCCAAGATACGGACTTTTCCATTGATCTTTTTTTTATATATTTAAGAGTTTTCTAGTCTTAGTTCATCCAGGGTAAGCTTTTCCAGTGCTATTGAAGTAGAAAGAGACATTTTCTGTTTTCCATGGGCCTTTTAGATGTGATTCAAATAAGAAAGAGAACATTTTATAGTTCACCTAAAAAGGACCCTTCGAATACCATAAATTATCAGCATTTGCTTTTTAATTGGCAAGAATGTGTAATATAATTGTGTTAAAAATGAATTAAGTAGTTTTGGATATGTAGCAAGATTTTTTGCTCAACCACTCATTAGAAATACTGTATAGGTAAGAGGAATAGGTGTGTGAGAAACTCTACCTTAGTAACAAATTCAGAGGGATTGGAACTTCTCCCCTGCAACACCCTCTTTTTAAAGTTCTGTTGGCTCATAGACCCAAAACATTTATTTACATACTGTCACTGACTGTGTCTATGTTGTAACTGTAAAATTGAGTAATGATCTAATAGTTTGCAGTGCCAGAAATATTTGCTATCTGATTTATTCCTGTAAAAGTTTGATGATCCTTCCTATAAAGGCTAAAAAAAGCTATTTCCACTTGATTTATCTCACAAAATGGGAGAAACTTTTCACTTAGTCTCATTGGTTCTTTCCAAGGTTAGCACATAAGCTGCACACTGGGTCTCCTTTGCTAATAGCACACTCACGCCATCTGATGAGTCTTGCTTAGTTAAGAAAGACTAAGCTAAAGACTTTGTTGTTAGTTCTCCCTAATTGAAAACTCCACGTTATTTTCTCTCAGTTTAAATTTTATTCTATTCAAATGTGAAGCGTATTTAGCATCAACTGAAGGCATCAGTGCCTTGTAAAAAAAAAAGGAAAAGGAAGGGAGCGACATGAGGTAGTGCTAGAAATAAACCTCGTGTCTTTCTGATGGGAAGCAATGTGGTGTGTCTGAACAAGAAAAAGGAACTTGTCTGTCCAGTGAGGTCTTTGTTGACTTTATGTACTCTGACCCCGTGTTTAATTCTTTTGAGTTCATTTTCAACCTAGTGCCTTTTTGTCACCAAACATGTTTTACTGTTTCTATAAATACATGTTTTCTGGTGTTCCTACTGTGTGTGTTTTTCTTTTGGCCAGCTGTTCAGGTTAAACTGAGTCATATAGCCCATACTCTTAAGTTAAATTTAAAATATTCAGGTTACCTTCTATATATTACTTAACCAAGAATATTTTAGTACCTATAACTGCCATGTTAACAAGAATGAAAGAACATATATCTCATTTTCATTTTCCTCTGATGTCTCAAAATACTCTTTTGATATCTTTTATGCCAGATTAGAACATTTGTAAGCCATCGATACATTAGAGCACCTTAACTTCCTTTGGTAAACGTAACAAGCAGTCAGACTTCTCTGTCAAGTTAATAGGTTGTCTATTTGTAAATCAATCTGACTTTTGGTAGATTTGACATATTCTATCTCCCACCCCCACCTTCCCATAAATACATGTGACATTGAGTTTGGAACATTTTTTTTTCCTTCACTGTAACTTTTCATCTTAGTTACAGGGTGTACATCTCCACTAAGAGCTAATACCAGTTCTTCAATGACACTGGAACCAGTAGTCCTAGAAGGATGGAGGAAGCAGACAGAAGTAAAGCAAGCATTATGTAGACGAGTTACTCTTCCCCTCTTTGAAGGCATTGGGCTATAGTCATATGCACATGGGTCAATGTTTCAAAGTTAGGACCAGAGAAAACTTTACATACACATTTAGAGTAGGGCTGTGGGACTGCTTTACCTACTCCTCTAGAATGGGATTTTTTGTTGTCATTTTTTCTTAATTCTTGATTTAGTGGGAAGGTCAAAAAGTATACTTTGCATCAGAGAATCCGAAAAAGGAAGATGAAACTAACTTGTCATATCACACTTGAGAGCAAAGGGGGCCCTCATAGATGATCAGGGCTCCAGGCGCTTGTCCCCAGCCTGACTTAGGTTAAACTATCTCTCTGACAAGGATGTTTTTTCCTTTTCATTGTGAGTATTCTATCCTCAGGACACTGAATGCTTTCATCCTTGCTTGCTTTTGAAAAGGAAGTTGTTAAACTTTTGCCCAGTTTAGCTGCCAGTGAAGCAGGAGACATAGGAAAGTGAGCCAAAGTGCATTCTGACAGACAGTGTTGTTTCACACGTGTTGTGCCTTGATAAGGATGGGGTGTTGGTAAGGACTTCCATGCTCCATCATTACTTTTGTTAATAAGTGGTAAATTTTTTAAAGGAGAAAGAAAGTAAGACTGCATATTAAAGCAAACTCTTGTTATACTATGCTGCCAAATACAGTTTGATAATTTTACTCCCAACCTCTTTTTTTTAGAACTACAGGAGTGTTTAAAGAGGCAGAAAATGATTGAATTGTTGACTGGGAGGAAATGTAGGAACTATTTAATAAAATTATCTTCTATACAGTTGTTACACTAACAAATTCATATACTCTCCCAACACACACACACTTTTAATTTTTTTAATAAAAGCCTTCCAAGATGTTTTCAGTGTTATTAGGAGAATGATAAGTCCTTACATGGCTGTTGGTCCTCATGGTCTATCCAGCATTGTTTCTTCTCCTCTCACTTTCTTCCAGCCCTGCTGCTCTTCTTACTCATGAGTATCGTTCTTGACGCTTGACATAATTTCCTGGCACTTCTTCCTCATACTTAGATCACTGTACATTGTTTTATTTGTGCTTTATCTCCTCAGATTAGAGACTGCTTTTCTTCCCCCCTTCCCCTTTTCTTTCTTTTTGTTAAAGGAAAGGTACATGTAGAAATGAAGGCAAGTTGGCAGGCAGGTAGGACACTGAACAGAAAGAAGCTTTTTATTTATTTGTACATTTTTGTGGTTCTCCCAGTCTGAGAGGGAAACCTGAGTCCTTGGCATGTTTGTGGACTGTGCTTTAGTCGGAGGCAGTTGCCCAAACCTCTCCTCCACCAAGATGTGCCTTCTCCCTCATTTCTGTATCAGCAGCAGCGAACACAATTCTTAGCACCTGGCTGCGTACAAATATTCATTATATCCATGAATTTAATTTAATTTACTTTTCTTTATTTACTTTTATTTGAACTTTGCAAGACACTGCATTCCATTTTAGAGTTGCTTTAATGATATTTAGAAAACTGAAGACAATATTTACAAACAAAATGAGAAGGATATTAACATATACAAACCTGAGGAGTACAGGTAGGAATGAGGGTGAGTAGGCAAACAGAAGAGAGGAGAAAGAAGGATTTTAAACTTATTGATCAGGGGAGTTATGTAGTATTTAAAGTGGATTATTTTGTTGGGTTTTGAACAAACTGTGCTGTGGGAATAGAGAGGATACTAGTTAGGGAGTCTGAATAGTTGAATGGAGTTCATGGTGTCTTGCAGTAGGTTAGTAGTAGAAAGTAGGAAGGAGGCAGATAAGTACTTAGACTGCACTTTCAGCAAAGGTGACTGTGCATGAGAGACAGCAGTGTAGATGATGGTAAGGTTGTAGGCTAGAAGTACTCAAAGAATGGAGTTGCCTTTAACAAGGGTAATATTAAAGCACTTGGCTTAAATAAGTGGCACCTGTTAGATGTTCCATAGGGGATGGTTCTCTTGCCAAAAATTTATGGTAAAGATGAAATACCTCTTTATACCTCTTTTACTGATAGGCTTCTTTCCTTCTATACGCACAAATAAGATATTTCAGCAAAATAACTAGATAACATTACATATTTAGCGAGTCCATTGGAATTCTAGTAAACTGCTCTCGTGTTGACTAAGAGATTTGTTTCTTAACAGAAGGTAGAAATTGTATTTTTCCATATGACAATAATACAGTAATTGCTAGGGCATTGAGTGTAACAAAACCTTTAAAAGATCAAAGGAAAAGCTCTGTTTATGTTTGATTTTATGTCTGATGCACACATGTGACTCTTTGTGCCCACTTTTTCCCTTTCAGGATGCTGCCTTATGGCTGTTTAGCCACAGGAGACCGCTCTGGACTCATAGAAGTTGTGAGCTCCTCTGAAACAATTGCTGACATTCAGCTCAACAGTAGCAATGTGGCTGCTGCAGCAGCCTTCAACAAAGATGCCCTTTTGAACTGGCTTAAAGAATACAATTCTGGGTTAGTTATTCTATCTGTCAATTTTCTGAACTAATAACCACACAAATAACTTTTCTCCAATGAAAATCATCATCGTCCTAGAGGAAATACGAGTGTATTTGCTTCAAGTGAGATAAAAATGACAAATAGATCTTCCTTAAAGTCTTACAAGTAGTTATTCTTGAATTCTACTCCATCTAGATCAAATTTCAGAGTCCTGTAGTAGTTGTAATCTAAAATTTAATTATTTTAAAAAATCTGTTTTTAAGAGCACCAATTTCTGCAATTATGTGAATTAACTTGTTTGAAAAAGATTTTCTTTTTCCTTGTATGTGCACACACATACATACCCTGCCTCCCAGCCCTGGGTCTCAAATCTGGGTCCTTGGGCTTTACATGATCTGCACCTTAGCCATCCTATTCTCCTAAGCCACGAGGTGTGCCAGGTGGTTTTTGTTTTGTTTTTCCTTCCACAGGCCCTGGGTCTTTGGGATTTACATGGCTGCACCTCGTGGTGATAGAAATAAATTAGTTTGTAGAGTTTGATTTCTTCAAACTAAAAAATACAGCACTAGGAATTGGGTTCTTTATTGTGTTTTAACCACCCTATTACATAGGAACTAAGGAATTTTACAGTGAAGGGAAAATATTCTAGAAGTGTCTTTTACTAAAGATTTTGGAATCAGAATTTTCATTGGGAAAATCCAAGAACTTGTATTTGCGAATCAGTTTCCACATTTTGATCTAAAGCCTCATCTCTAAAAGGCCAGTATTACTCACTCCTAACTTAGGCCTGTGATGTATGTAAATGGTTGGAAGTGCAATCTTAACTTTAAATAGTGGAATTCTGTAGTTAGATCAGAACTGACAGAAGTGTTCCCCAGCACCCCAGCATTATCTAGCAAAGATGATAGTCTCCGCTCATTTCTGTGCAAACAAACCCACGCATCCCCAACTCCCAGGACACCTCAGTTTGAATGACCAAGGTTCAGTTTTCTTATGTCTACCCTGACCCTGCAATGGCCCTCCTCACTCTAGGCTGACCCAGCATATTCTCCACATACAGTTTTGGTAACTGTTGTAATTCTCACATTAGAAAGGAAACAAGTGTGTACTGAGTCTTAGCCTGCACATTTGGAAGCTGAAAGCTTCTGTTTTCATTTTTTCTCATCTTCAGGGACGATCTGGACCGAGCGATTGAGGAGTTTACTCTGTCCTGTGCCGGCTACTGTGTAGCTTCTTATGTCCTTGGGATTGGTGACAGACATAGTGACAACATCATGGTCAAAAAAACTGGCCAGGTGAGCTGCTCCCCAGAGTCTGCCAAGGACCTCAGCTGTTACTTGCGTACAGCAGAACCTCAGTGATTCTTGGAGTTATGTCTTTGTCTTATCTTTAACTTTCCGCCCTTTGTTTCATTACCATCTGCTCCATGTTTTCATTGGTTTATGTGCTTAACATTAGATGATAAGCACTTATTCAAATGTTTAAAAAGATAATCACAGTTAATTTAAAATTGTTTATTCTTTCAAAAGTGAAAATTGTATTTGGGGCCCATTGTGCCTAAGAGTAGAAAGAACAGCTGGCATGCAGGATATGTTAAAGAAGAGAACCAGGGCTAAAAACAAATATTGAGATGAACTCCACCTGAGCCATTTTTATCTTTCAAACATTAAATATAATCAGATATGAGAGTAGGGAGAAGTGGAATATGAATAATGTCATTTGGAGGTAGCTAGGGATCTGTTCCAGGTTATTCATGAAGAAGCTCTTAATTTTCAAATGAAAAATTCTTATTTTTCAGAGTGACTTATGTTTGAAATTGTTTTAATATTAAGTAAATTATATTTGAATATGTTTTCAGTTTAACCACCCTTGAAATTCCTTGCCACTAGAGGTGTTCTGAATGAGTTTCTAGGCTACTAATCTAACTGCTACTCCACCAGGGCACACCCATTCTTTTTTTTTTTTTTCTTTTTTAACATGTTTTAGTGTATACTCATTTTTTTAATTAAATCACATTTTTTATTTTAATTTTTCCCCTGCCTCCTCTTTCTTCCAGTCCTGGGTCTGGAACACTTTCCATGTTCTGCGCTTTACCTGCCTGAGTCACAGGAGCGCACCTCTGCACTTGTTCTTGACACTCCTTTAATAGCATATTAAAGAATAAGAACTATGTGAATCCAAGAAGTCAAGGATAATAGTAGGCGTGCCCTGGTGAAGTAGAAGCTAGGTCTGCTGCCTTCAACCGAGTGCAGCTATATGCATCCCAGTGACCAGGTTTGTGTACTAGGGGTGGGGGGAGCAACCATGATGTGCAACTAAAATAAAAATAAATAAAAATGCTTCTTCCTTCTGTCTCTTCCTGCCTACTTGATAACCACCTTCATTCTTGCCTATACCTTTCCTTTAAAAAAAAAAAAAAAGATTATAGGAAAAGAGAACACAGAGGGTAAAAGACAGCATCAGATTTTTGGAATCTAGAAAGCAAGCTGAAAAAGTGTAATGATTTAGCATACCTGAGTAAATGGATACCTGTGAGGTATGTCAGTCTAAGCTATAGAATCAGAGGCTGAGAAAAATTTGCCATATTTAAAATAAGGATAAAGTGGAAGTTGGGATACTAACTGGTATGATCCTCAGCCATTCATACTTCACTTTGCTTCAAGAATACTACCAGTCAGGTATATATCCCCACTTTGAGTAAGAAATCATAGATGATTCTTTTGAAGAGAATCTGATTGGCTGTAGTGAAAAGCTTAACAGATCCTGACTCTTGAGGTCTCTCCCATTCAGTCTACAAGGAAGCTCACCAGTAAGTCCTGCCACATACATTTTCAGTTTTTAATGGTGGCTGCTGCTGTTTTCTCAATTATTTATTTATTTTTTTTAAAGAAAAAATGTAGACAGGAATGAAGGAGCGGAGACAGGCAGACAGACAGAGAGGAGGAAATGGCACTTATTTTATTTAGTTGTTCATTTTGGTTGTTTCTGCCAGTCCCAGAACACGAACCTGGGACCTTGGGATGTGTGTGCACTGAGCCCAACCATTACTCCACCAGGGTGCGCCAGTGACTTCTTAAATATGAGTGATCAGTCTGGGATTAGCAGACAATGGAAGGAATCCTCCACCATGAAGAATAGAGACCAAAGAATCAAAATGTGAAGCAAAAAGAACTCTGTGAAAATAGTAACTACAGTAAACAGAGGGTGATTTTAAAAATTAAAGACATTGCATTTATAAAGTAATAGTAAGGTTCCAGTTTTTAAAAATGAGAAAATAGAATTCTTGGAAATTAAGAGGAACAAATAAAAAGTTAAGAGTCTAAAGATCAGCTAAGATATGTTGAACTCAAATAATGAGAGGTATAGTTCTATGTACTTTATATTTAACTCCTTTAATAATCATTATAGCCTTCCAGAATAGGCTGTAGAGTACTCCCATTTACACATGAGAAAATTATGGCTATAGAGAGTGGACGTAACTAGGATTTAAAGCCTGGTCATTGGGTTCAAATGTGCTATATATACTGTGCTATACATACTCCTAGAAGAGGCAGCACATCTGATATATAGAAAAGAATCCAGAAGTTATTAGAGAATCAATTCAGGGAAGTCCCCCCATCAAACTAATAGGAGTTCCAGAAAAAAGGAGCAGAGATGGAGAGAATTTACCAAGCAAATTAATATAAAACCATTTCCCCAAAGCTGAGGCTCAGAGAACACAAAAATTCCTTCATAGTAGATGAAGAGACTGTCACTAAGGTCCTTCCCCATGACATTTCAGGGTATCTATCAGGTTAAAGAAAAGGTCTTAAAACCTTCCCAGAAACTCATCAGCTTACAAATCTGGGTTCAGGAGTCAGAAAGACTTGACTTCTTTCAACAACATTGAAACTGAGAGCTTGGAAGTTAACCTTCATAACTTGGAAAGTAAATGATCTTCCCTAGAACTCCAATCTTAAGTATGAAGGTAGAATAAAAACATTTTTAAATATACGCAGTTTCCAAAACTGAATCTTCTCTACATCTTTTTCCTCAGGAAGCTGCCAAAATAAGGGCTTTCATCAAAATGAGGGTAACAGTGTACTGAACATAACCCCAGTTCAAAGAATTATCAGGTTCAAAAGTTTGAGTAGTGTCAGTATTTAAAAAGCCTGGTCTAAATCAGAAGCAGAAGTGATGTGGGACTCAGGAAACAGGGACCAACCTGGGAGAAGAGTGAAGGAGGATTGTTCTACAGCGCGTCTAGCGAACAGCCAGGCAGGAATGATTACATTACCTGGCTTTGAAATATTTTTAGTTTGCTAAAGATTTGAGAAGAACTGATGATAGGATCATAAAGCACCAAGCATCCCCGACTCACCGCCCAAGAAAGTTTTGTCAGGAAAAAAACAAAACAAAAGGGAAATGTAGTCGCGGCTGCTATGTGGCTTAGCTTTAACATGTATTTACCTGACCTGACAACATGAACACTGAGTAGCAATTTAACCAGAGCTCTTGTCATATTGTGCCCCATTGTGTAGCATTGTATCAGCACCAGTACATATTTTCCTTTCATAGTAGGAGCATTACTCAAAAATTAGGAAGTGAAAGATAAATATAAACATAATGTTTAGAAAAATGGAGGTAAACACCAGGACAAACACTTGAAAGAACAGTGAGACTTTCTCTCTTGAGTAGCAGCACTAGGTGCACTGCACAGGTGTCCTCTGTTGTGTTTCCTTATGTAGAACTATTGACATAGAAATACTTCTATATATGTATAGTTCTATCTGTATTGTCTACATGTAAATAAAATGTAAAAAATGTATAGAACTCTGGTTAAAAATTGTTTTAAACATGACATGTTTCCTATTTGGATGTATTTTTCTTTTAAAGATTTGTCTTTCCCATTGACTATATGCAGTTTTAAAGTCAAGATAATTACTGAACATAAAAGACCTATGAATGTTAGAAATTTTCTTCCCAAGTGGCCCAGCAGGCCACAAACATAGAGGAGATCAAAGGAAGGTGGGTGTAGTACATTGGGGTCTAAGACTACTGAAAATTTGCCTTTCTATTTGGAACCTATCAGGGAAAAAAAAAAAAAAAAAGTAATTCAATTTCTTTTGTTTTCCAGCTCTTTCACATTGATTTTGGACATATTCTTGGAAATTTCAAGTCTAAATTTGGCATTAAGAGGGAGCGAGTGCCTTTTATTCTTACCTATGATTTCATTCACGTGATTCAGCAAGGAAAAACAGGAAACACGGAGAAGTTTGGTCGGTGAGTATTGCCCTTGTTTCAGGCTGTCAGCACAGATACCGTTTCCTCAGCTGAGTAGCAGTCCTTTTTTAACTGAGGTGTGTGGCAGTTTGGGAGATCATCCAGTCTGCTAACAGGAAGCTTTGGGGACATTTGTTAGATCAAAAATGCTTAGAGAAGAAACAGAAAATGCTAGAATTTTGAAATAAATTGCTGTGTTTTATTCCAGTACCATCTTTTTACCTGTCTTAGAAAAGTCTCTGAAACTTAACAGTTGATAATGAAATGTTGAAAAGGGTATGGATTTTGCTGTCTCCTATGTGGCATACAGGAAGGGAGCCAGGGCTCAGAAACAGACTTTTAATCTCTGACCTGTGTTCATCACTTGTAGTTCTCAAGCACATTGTTGATCTTCTCGTCTTTATTTCTTCATCTTAAATTGGGGACAAAAATAATAAAATGTCGGGGGTACTATGGTGATTAGAGATATGACCAATGCATACTAAATGCTTATCAAAGATCGCTCTTATCATTCTAGCTCTGCCTGCTTTTTGGCAGACTCTACCTCTGGGTTCATTTTTCTCTTTGGCAAAATTAGATGGGATTTGATCATCCTCTTGAATGATTGCTTCAAAGAGGAGAGAGGGAAAGCAAGATGACAGGAGGCCCTGCACATTGACATTGATTTGGGGGTCATTAAAGAAATAATTCTCTGGAGTTTGAGCACAAATCTAGGATCTAGAAGTATGTTCAGAAATTCTCATGGATTATAGCTAACACCTGTTTTAGGATCAATTTTTGCATCTCTGGGAATTATAGAGCCTAAATTGTTTTATTGCATTTTATAGAATTTCAGCTTAATTGTGTTTTTGAAAAAGATAGCTAAGTGGTGTTTTAGCGTGTGATTTATTTTAGATAAATTTTAGTCGCAAGACAATTTTCAAAAAAGTTAAAATCAGAAATAATAGTTCAGTAGAAATGTTGCAGCTCTTATGGAAAGTCTAGACATGTCTCTGGTTTTTGTTTTATGAAATTTGCTGTCTTTTAACATTCTGCTCTTGTAATCGGTTGCATTAACTGAAGGTTCCGCCAGTGTTGTGAGGATGCATATCTGATTTTACGACGGCATGGGAATCTCTTCATCACTCTGTTTGCACTGATGTTGACTGCAGGGCTTCCTGAGCTCACATCAGTCAAGGATATACAGTATCTTAAGGTAAGCTTCCCTTTTTTTGTATATTGGACTTTGTGGTAATGAAATTCAGTATTTTTGCTTATTTCATTGATATGTTCAAGGGAATGGGAAGAGTCATTTCCTGTGAAATGAGTCTTACCCAAGAGTTGTAGTGGCAAGAAACTGAATGTCTTGCAGTCATTATACATTCACATTCAACATATCTTTGACTGAGGTCCTATTCTCACACACCTTGATGTGTATTCTCCCTCCTGTAAATGACATTTAAGTAAGAACATGAGACACAGCTTGAATGGTGTCTGAGGAGGTGTGGACGAACCAGCTTCCTACAGACTTTGAAGGAGTTTAAAATCAGATTATTATTTTAAGGCAGGAATTGAGGCCACATTAGGCAAGTAGGAAGGACAAGAAAGGAGGAAGAAGCACTTTTATTTATTTTTCATTTTTTAGTGGTTCCCACCGGTTGTCTCCCCCAGGCTCAGGATTCAAACCCATGGGTATGTGGCCTGCATCCTTTGGAGGTGATTGAACTAACTGCTACTCCACTAAGCACACCAAAATCAGATTTTTTTTCTTTGATTTTCAGGACTCTCTCGCCTTAGGGAAGAGTGAAGAAGAAGCACTCAAACAATTTAAGCAAAAGTTTGATGAGGCGCTCAGGGAAAGCTGGACTACGAAAGTGAACTGGATGGCACACACAGTCCGGAAAGACTATAGATCTTAGTGATCCGCCTTTGCTCCTCATGTGTTTGTTAGTTTTGATTAGTTTTCGTTTTGCACTTGCACTAAATTGAACAAGCCCCTGCCAGAAATGTTACAAAGGGAATGAAATCCTGGAGCTCAGAGCTAAATTAAGAACAAGGCATCCCATAGAACCTAATCTCAGCAGTCTCTGATGACACCCTCTGCTTTTTGAATGCTTTCCAGATTCATCATGAAAACTGTCAGAATATGGATAATCATTTCCTGCTGACTTTGCACGCCAAGGAATGCTACTAGAGATTGTTCTTGTCTTTCTTTCTACTTTTTTTTTTTTTTTTTTTTTTTTTTTTTTTTTTTTTTTTTTTTTTTTTTTTTTTTTTTTTTTTTTTTTAAGGTATTTGGTACTTCTCCAGAAAGGTGTAAATACTTCTTTTTAGTATTGTGACCAAGTATTATTTTAATCAGCCAATGTATCCGCATCTAGGGACTGGTGGCTGATCTTTCCAAATAAGGTTTAAAATAAGAAAGGTATCTTTCTTCACTTCTTAAGTTGTGTAAACTACAAATTATAATTTGAAATTATGATTAATTTTCAAAAATATTTTTTAACCCATGGACACAATTAATTGTTATTTATCTACTGTGATAGCATCATCCCAACCAGACTTGCTGAAAATCGACTGGTGAGGCAAATATAATATATATGCTGCATATATATTTATAATACTTCTAGTGGGAGTTCTATATAAAAAGATGTTTCCTTGGTTTTCTTCAGTCTGTTATTTAAAGTTTTGCAGAAAGCAGAGCTTTTTCCTAAGTAACTTTTCAGTTAACTATGCGATCCAGTTCTTCCAGCTGCTTCTGTATTGAGGCACATAATACAGTTTTTACTTGGTATCTATGAAAGTTTACTTCATAGAGCGTAATACTTGAGCAAATATATCCAAGACAAAAAGCAGGTAAAAAGGAAACTTTATGGAATCAACTCCAGACGTAAAAATTCAGAATTTTAGTAAAATGCCAGTTGTTCTTACTCTATTTATTGGGACTTGTAATGTGATTTTTCAGGATGTTAGTTCAAATTGAAATGATTTTGTGCCACATGGAATTCTTAATTTATTTGTTGAGGTACCATATATTTAGGGTGCTAGATGGCAAATGTTAATATGTGCAATAGGAACTACTGGTTTGACTGTTTCAGTGGATGTTCTGAGTATCGGCAACACCCAGAAAACTACTGCTTATTCTCCAAAGAATATTTGGCAAGTCTCAATCCTCAGTGACTAGGAAAGAGAACTGAGTTTTTGCCCCATGACTAAGTTTTCTATAGGAATTTTATTAAAGATTGTTTAATTTTGTTGTCCTCTATGTTCTCAGTCAAATAAATGGGGGAACCAGTTATGGCTGCTCTTGGGATGTGTGGGCTTCTTCTTTATAGGCAGCACATGCCTTTGGACCTGGGCACTGGGATTCTAAGAAATGACCAAGTCAGTAGACAAAGCAACCTGAAGAGTAGGTGAGGGCGCACATGGTCCCTTCCATGACGCGTCTCTGCCTCCCAGCTCCATCAGGCAGTGTGGGAAGCCGCCTGGACTTAGGTGGGAGCCTGAGGCAAGAGGGGGCCTCATCAAGTTTCCATACCTTCGGGAGGTACCCTGAGATTTGAGAGAATCCCCTGTCAGTTCCTCAGTACCCAAGCTCTGGCCAGAATTTAGCCTTTTTGGAACTCTCTACCTTGGGCAGATACTTAGAGCAGGCCAGTTTCCTGGAAGTAGCTTGGCTGAGGTTGGGGGTTGGCCTCAGAACTCCTAGCACTGCTTTAGACTCAGGAGAGTTCCAGGACTGTGACTGTTTAAGGACAGGTTTTGTTCAGGGAACTTTACTCAGTGGCAGGACACCATTTCATGCACCAGGTTGTAGGTCAGGTTTGAAAGGTGAACACTGACAGACGGAAGTGGACACCTGTTTCCAGAGTTGGGGTTCTCAGTCCAAAGGGCACCTTGATACATGTATGCTAGATTACTGAATATGAGTGTCTTCATAAGCAAAAAAAAGACAATCTCCCCAGACAGTGCTGGACTGAGATCAGGATGGCTTTTGACCCTCCACCCATTTGTTGTCATCCCCCCAAAGATAGGACAGGGTGACACAGTAGCTCTGTTACTGCTGAGCAGTAACTGCTAGCAGGTGCTCCTTATAACCTTGCCAGCTGCATGTCTCCGATTCTCAGGGGCCCTGTCTCAGCGAGAGAGGAGGCAGTAAAGGCTAAAGGCAAGCAAACCTCCAGCATGGTTAGGGGTCTGGGATACAGGAACAGCGTAAGTTTCATTATTGCTACTCAGTAGCAGTAGTTCTCAAGTGTGCTCACCTGACTAGTATATTAGCATTACCAGGAAAATTAGAAATGCAAGTTCTTGAGCCCCACTCTCACTTCTCTGGGGTCAAGAGAGGTTGGGTTAAGATTGAACGGAGGAGGTGCACCCTGGTGGCTTAATGGTTGAATCTGTGGCCTCCAACTGACATAGTCAACATACATCCCAAGGACATGGACTCATGACCCAGGACCAGGGGGCACAACCGAGATGAACAACTAAAACAAAAAACTACATGCTGCTTCTTCCTCAGTCTTCCTGCCTACCTTCATTCCTACCTGCACTTAAAAAAAAAAAAAAATGCTATAAACAAAACAGGAAATGACTGAATGAGAACCAGTACTGGATCCCAATGTAAAGGCAAACTCATTATCTTTCCCTGCTTCCTCTTGGAGGCCACTGAAGTGAAGAATCTCATTGAAAGAAAGCCGCTTCCAGAGCTCTCTCCCTGTCTCCTGTTTGAGGAGGCCCCTCCAGTGCATTCTTAGCTCAGCCTTGTCTGGCCTTAGCCCTGACAGCAGAAGGTGAAAGATGGGCTCTTGCTGTGCAGAGCAGAGAGGTGCCGTGCCATGTGTCCCTGATACCAAGGGATGAACGGCTTTGGGTTCTCAGAAAAGAGGGCCCCTGAACTGAGTCTTTAGGGGCAGACAGGAACTGGGTGAAGGAGTGAAGAGAAGAGTGGACTAGGCAGAAAGGTACATGTTAAAAGCTCTACGGCCTAGAAAGGGTAGGATTCATGGAAATCAACAGACTAAACTGTTTTTCTACCCACCTTTTCCCCCTTCCACTAAGGAATGCTGTGCTGCTCTCAGGAATCCAGGTAAGATCTAAACACTGTATATGTCATCCTAAAGCCTCTTTTTCTATATTTGTGGCAATTTTGTCACCTTTTCCAAAAAACTAGGGATCTGGTTCTAAGAACTACTGAAGATGTTAAGCTTGCCACCTCCCTGCAGACACAACCAAAAAAACACCTATTTAGCAACTATGGCCCTTGAAAAGAAACAGGACCAACATCTTCACAGATAGTGGGCACACATCTCCATAAATGGTAGGAGAAGCCAATCTATCCCAGCATCACACTACTCTGCTCAGAGACCCCAGGGCCGCAGGAAGAGACTAGTGAAACTTAACACTCGGGAGCCGAAGAGTAACCGCCCCATACCTGAGAACTGGCTTTTAGCATGTGGTGGGAAGAGGACTAGTCTTGTGATGCCTGCATTGGAATCCATGTTTGCAGAAAAAAGCCAACTGGAAAAGCCTGTCCTGTCTGCCATTCATGCATTTCTGCAGAACTATTGGTGCTCAGAGCTGCCTCTCCTGAGTGGCCAAAGACAGCCAGGTCAGCAGCACCCTTGCAGGTGTCTCTCTGGTTGGCAGCAAGGAGCATTCCATGATACCCGTCTCAGGGGAAATAATGGGAAGGGCTCCATCAAACCAGTACCCATCACCCTGAGACTATAACTAAACTGTCACTGCTTGGTACTTCCTAGAACTTTCACCCCAGGCTTCAGGGCTTGTTTACCACCCCACCCCACCCCCAACCCCACTGGGACTGCCGCTCGCTCCTCTGGAGGATGGAGGCGGGATTTTACTTGGATATGAGCAGACTCCAGCTCTGCTATGGCTTCTGGTGAGACTGTGGCCTGCTTGTGGAATGGGCCTACCACACTTGGGTTTCTTTCCTTGTGCCTTGTTCATACCTAGAGCTTGGGGAGAAACCTCTGCATTGCTACCCCTACTCCAATCCTGTACTGAACTCTCAGGCCTCAACACGGGGCAATCCTAATGAGTGTGTGGATCACACAAAGGAAGCCCAGCGTTCCAGAGCAGCACCCAGGACTGTGTTGTGCAACTTGACACCCTAACATAAGGCCTTTATATCAAGGAAGCCTAACCCATAGAAACAATGTCCAGCAGATGGAAGAGAGCGAGAGAGGTAGATTTACAAGCAACAGCTTTAATGACATAGAAGTCAGGAAAACAGTGGAGGAACAAAACTACAACAGAAAATGAGGCAGTTTCAAACAGGATTCATATTGCTAAAGAACATAATAGCTGAACTAAACATAATAGAAGGGCTCAGCAATACGCTGGAAGATGCGTCCATGAATCACTGAGCTGGAAGATAGGACAGAGGAATGCTCTAATGCAGACAAGCAAGGAGAAAAGAGAATTAAAAAATGAAGAGAGCATATGAGACTTATGGGATAACATTAAGAGGAATAACATTTGCATCATGGGGGTCCCATAAGGAGAAGGGATCAGAAAATGAATGAAAGAATAGCTAAAAATGACCCTAACCTGAGGAAAGAAACACTTTCAAACCCAGGACGCTTACAGCTCCAAACAAGAAACTCAAGCATCCATACACCAAGGCAAATCATCAAAGTGTCAAAGTTACAAGAGAGAATCTTAAAAGCAGCTAGAGAAAAGCAAGTTACATACAAAGTCTCCATTAGACTGTCAGATTTCTCAGTTGAAACTTAACTGGCCAGAAGGCAATGGCATGGTATAGTCAAAGTACTGAAAGGAAAGGATTTCCAACCAAAGATACTCTACCCTGCTAGATTATCACTTAGAATTAAAGGAGAGAAAGATTTTACAAACAAAAGTTAAAAGAAATTTACCACAAAACTAACCTTAGAAGTAATACTAGAGGAAGTTCTATAAAACGAAAACCAATTAAAAGCAGCAAGGCATCAAAATATAAAATTTGAGGATGAGGAGAGTTAAAAATGTGGATTGTTAGAATGAGCTCAAGACTAAGCTGTTTTCAAGTTATAAGTATAGAAACTTATGTAAACCCCAGGACAACCCCAAAGCAAACCCATAGGAAAAAAAAAATAATGAAAATGGAAATCAAGGAAAACAAATGCTTTAAAAGCACATGAAAAGAGAAAAACATAAGGAGATTAAAATTAAACAATATTTTGAAACTATCTTACTATAAAACTACAGGAAACTTCTAAGAAGTACGTAGCATCAAGTGAACAGGATAAGGAAGGAGAGAGGCTCTACCCATGACCCAGACCGGTGCTCTCTGTGCAGGATCTGAAGGGACCTGCCTGGGAAGGGCTCAAACCTGCAGGACCTAGCACCCCAGGGGCAGCTCAGGGATCTGTTGATCACTGCAGGATGCAAGGGGAGCTCCCAGAGAAGTAGGAAAAGCTGGAGCAAGGACGAGGCTGTGGCCAGCATCGTCTGCTCTGGGCATTCTCTCTCAGCTCCTTCCTCAGCTGTGACAGCGTGGCCTCCTGGCTGTCCTGGCCTCTTCTCCCACAGCAGCTTCTCCTGGAAGGCCTGGGCTTCCTTCAGGTCCCTACCCCATCATCAGTCATTTTCATATAGTGACTGTGGGTGTGGCAGTTAGAGACCAACATCTTTTGGATGGCGGTCACTCCCCTGGACAAGCAGGCAATGTGACTCCTTGGGTCATTCTCTGCAGCTGAGCATGAAGCTGATTTTGCTGTTAAGATCACAGGTTCTGAATCTCACCGAGCTGGGAATTTTCCAAGAGCAAATATGTCTCCTGGATTTGCAGAGCGGTTATTTGTGCTTCTGCTCCTCCACTCTCTGAGTCTCTTCCGGACCCTGTCTGGCTCCATCCTCCATCTCCTTGTCCGGGGCAGGGTTGTTCACGGGTCTTTGTGAGAGTAGCCTCAAGGTCACCCATCTGCTGGCCTGGTGACTGTTGACCAGGGCAGTCCCCTCCTCTGAAGCCCTGGTTACTTCTCCTGAGGGCCCCAGCTCCACCTACATTCTGACTGGGACCAGGTTGGGCAGGAGCTGCAGCGGGGCCTCCCATCAGCTCCAGCAGACCCTGTACTTGCTCCAGCATTTCCAGCAGCTCAGGTTTGCCAACTACATGGGGCCTTTCTCCTCCACCTTCTCCCACACTGCTCCAGCTGTCCAGCTTCTGGGCCTGCATTGTGGGCCGGTCCTGCAGGTCAGTGCTGGGTGTGTTCCCGTCTTCAGGCCTGCTCCCAGGGGCTTGGCATTTGGACCCTCAGGGGTCACCAGGGACCCTTCAGGAGGCGGGCTCTTCCTCCTACCAGAGGGGCTCCCTGTGCAGAGCTGGAGGGCAGCTGGAGGTCCCATTTATTGGGGCCAGAGAGGGTGACCCTGGAGACACCTTTAGGTCCTCAGATAGCTTGGGGGCTGGGTCATACTGGTCTTGTCCCCCGTCACTTCCCTGGGCATTTCCCAGGGCCAGCCACCTGCCAGGCCCTTTTCCTCTTCTCCACCCAGTTCAGCTGGTCACTGTCAACACAACCAACCAGGGCAGCACAGACCAGGATCAGCCAGGGACACCCCAGGTTTTCCGGCTTGCCCTCACGCTGTCGTCGAACAGCATCAGCCGGAATGCCCAGAGCTTCTGCAGGACCCATGCGTGTCTGTGGCCTGCCTGTCCTGTCAGCAATGCCAGCAGAGTCCTGTGTCCACAGCAGACATCAGAACCCTTGGAGGTTTCATCTCCAAGGAAACAAGTGTCTGGTAAACAGGTTCCTCCCAGTGGGGCTGGGGGCAGGGAGGTCCAGGGTTCTAGGAACCGTGTGCTTCCTCCTGGTGCTCACTGTCCAGACAGAAAGTGATATGACTGACACGTGTTCAGGGCATGTGGGGTGGCCACTCCGGCCCAGCTGTCCCCACAGCACGGCAGATGCTCAGCTAGTATCCTGCTCTGTCCTCTGCACAGGAGTGCCACCACAGTGTGACAGCCCCAAAGCAGTTCCTCTTTTGCCCCTCGTGAAAGACGCCCCTTGCTGGCACTGAGATGGTTAAAACGGCATGTGTTTTAGGTGGGACATTTAGAACAGGGTTTATAGAGGCGCCAAATTTGGTTTTTGTCTTAAGTTGCTCAAATTCCTTGCACTGGGCCTGGCCATTTGTATCAAGTCCCACTGGACCACACATCGTTACTGTGTAATCAACATCACATAGTTCTTACTCACTGCTGGCCTGGCTGCTCTGCTTCTGCTCAGATTGCTCTACCTCCTCCCCTCCCCTTCGTCACCAGTGCATAACACCTTCCTGTAGTCATTCCAATGTCCCATTTTTATCTCGAGGAAATACGGTCAGCCTGCCAGTGTTGCACAGATAGTGTCACTTCCGACAACGCCCCATGTTCAGCCCCTCAGCACCTCTCCCCTAACCGCACACTCGCCCTTTCTGTGTCTGCTCTGACAGCACCAGACTGCAGCTCTCTCTGAGGAGCGCAAGATGCCGGAAATGCTGTCCCTTTCCTTTCATCGACAGAGCTTTCTGTTCAAACTGTTTTGTGTTGACAAAAAAAGTTCTCATTACAAGAATAAAATGATAACTATGTGTGAACATTTCGCAATATAAACAAATCATTATGTTGCACACCTGAAACTAATACAATGTTACATGTTAATTTCCCCTCAATTGAAAAAATTATTTGCCCTGGGAGGGTGAGGCATCATTTTCTGGGTTACTGTTATTCTAAAATGTATAATAATAGATATTTTAGAACTCAAGCTTTCTATTTTAACAAAGCCCAAGCTAAACAACTCAGAAAAGTTTGGCCCTCCCTTATCTTCTTCTCCTCTACCTTTTTTTATTGTGAAGAATGGAACATAGAGAAAAGTGCATAAAATAATGACATAAATAAGTTATCAACCCCCCATGCCCCCTCACAGATCAGAAAGAACCCTGCTAACACTTCAGAAGCCCTACCAGTTACTTTCCTAGTCAGGATTCCTCCCCTCCCCACTAAGGCGATCACTCTTCTTTTGGTGGCAATCACGTTTCCTTCCTGTGGCATTGCACCGCCTGCTTCTGGGGCAAACTTCTCTCTCACACTGTGTTTTTAGAATTTAACCACATAGGTGCATGTATCTCTAATTCATTCCTGTGTCACAGTCTATGGATAGCCTATAATCTGCATGTCCCTTTTACTGTGGGGACATGTCGTTAGAGGCTACGACACATGTTGCCGTGATAATGTATCATGTTGTTCACATACATAAATATTTCTTTGGATGTAAATACTTATGATTAAAATGGATGGTTCATAAGATGATGCACATCTTTATTTTGACTAATGCTAAAATATGTAGTTGTACCAATTTAATTTCCATTGGCCCAGGTTCTAGTACCTAAGCAACAACATCTAAAACAATTTTAGACACATTGGTGTGTGTGGTGGACTATTTGCATTTTCCTAATGAGTCATGAAATTAAGTTCCTTTTTCATATATATATATATTTTTTTTTTTGGTTAGCTTAAGTCCTTTGTCCATTTTGTCCATGTATTTATTTGGTTATCTTTTTGTTTGTTATGTGGATTCTATGTAAATTTTGTTTACAAACTTCTTCTCTGTCATATGTATTGAAGATACCTTTTGCACTCAGTGTGTGACTTCCTCATTTTTACTTATTTATCAAATTCATACTTAATGGCACACCCTGGGGAGTGGTGTTTAGGTCAGTCACCTCCAGAGGAGTGCAGTCCAAATACATCCCAAGAATTCAGGTTCTTATTCTGGGTCTGGGAGTATAACCAATGTAAACAGTTAAATAAAGATAAAATAAGATGCTTCTTCCTCTCTCTTCCTGCCTGCCTGCTTACTCACCTTCATTCTTGCCTGTATCTTTAAAAAGAAAAAAAGTCATACATAGCTCTTAGTATGTGTAGACACACATTTAAATTATGTTTAATCCCTATTACAATCTTATGTAATAAATGTAAAAGTTCTTCCCCACTTAAGAGGAGAAAACTGAGCCTTCCAAGGTTAAGTAATTTGTTCACAATTCCAAAGTGGGAACCAGTGTTTGAATGCAGCAAGTCTGTCTAAGTGTTCATGCTCTGTATTCACAGTTAATAATGATTCAGGATACATTTCATAAGCTGCTTTTTGGAATCCATAAGAATAAACCTACAGAAATTTGTAATGGAATTGCATTAAATTACAGATTAGGCTGAGGCAAATTGACGCCATCAGAATTTTGACTCTTCTAATAGATGACAGTGGAGTATTCTTTATTTAGATCGCCTTTAATTTATGTCCACAGTGATTTATAGTTTTCTGGGTAGAGTCTTGCTATCTTTTGTTAGATTTCTGAGGGCGTGGTTTTAATTTTCATTGTTGCTAATCTATAGCAGTGGTTCTCAAAGTGTGGGCCCCTGGAGACAAAAGCATGCCTGGCCAGCCATCGGGGGAGCGGAGACATGTCCGATCCACTGCCATCAGAACCCCCGTCACGAGTACAATAAAGTCCTTGTCCTTGCCACCTGTGTCTTCTCAGATTTCCTCCGACTATCTACTAGGCAGGGCATTGCTTTGCTAGAACTTGAACTCCTGCATAATAGCATCCCGTTAGTCTTTTCATCACTATTTAGTACAAAATCTTTTCTAATTCCATTTTTGTTTCTTTATGATTTACTGATATTTAAAAGTGTGTTTATTAATTTCCAGATAGCCTGAATTTTCTCATTACTATTTGTTGTTGATTTCTACTAGGATCAATTGCATGGCACTCAGAAAACATATTATGTATGACTTAAGTTCTTTCAGATTTGTGGGATATGTGACTCAACATGGTCAGGTGTTCTAAATGTTCAGAGCACATGTGAAAAAGTCCATATTCTACAGTTATTTATTATTCATATGCTTATAGATGATTTCTATGCATTGTATTTAAATCTTAAATGTCTTTACTGATTTTTTGCCTAGGATTTATCAAAGAAAGATAAAGTTAAACTACCCTACTCTGAAGAAGTTCAACTTAATTTGACTTGGGATTAACCTGGAAACAACCTAAATACCCATAAAAAGATGAATTGAACAGATGAATGGAATTCTATGCACCTATTTTAAAAAGATGAAATTATGCCCTTTGCAACAACCTAGAAGAAACTGGTTGTGATCATGATAAATTAAATAACCCAGAAGGAAAAAAGTATAGGATAGTTTCGCTCGTAATCAGAATATAATGAAACAAAGGAACAGACAGGTGCACCCTGGTGGCATAGAGGATAAGGCTACCAGACAGAGTCCACATACCTCCCAAGGACCCTGGTTCGGTCTGGGGGGAACAACCAAGATGAATAACTAGATAAAAATAAATAAATGTTTCTTCCTCTTCTGTCTTCTTGCCTACCTGCCTACTTGCCTTCATTCCTGCCTGTACCTTTCCTTAAAGAAAAAGAAAAAGAAAGGAACAAACAACTCATAACAAAACTCAAAACTCACAGGATGCAAGACACTGACTTCCAGAGTGTGGGAGGGGGAAGCGAACAAGAGAATGAAGGAGTTAATATGTGGAGGTAAAGGGAGAGGTCTGAAATACACACAGAATGAAGTGTAAATTAAATATCTTAAAATCATATAGCAATGTAAACTAAAGAAAAATGGCATAATTTATCAAAAAATTCCTCTCTGGTTATGAATTTGTCTATTCATGTCAATTTTTATTGTATAGAGTTTGACGGAATATTAGTATGTACATAAAACTGAGAGTAATTTAGATCTCTGGTGAATTGAACCACTTTTAAATATTTTAAAGTGTTCTCTGTGTTTCTGGTAATGTATTTTGCTTCACCATCCACTTTAATATAGTAACATCCCCTTTCATTTGGTTAGTGTTTACATAGTGTGTTTTTCTTTCAGTCTTTTGGGATTATTGTATTTCTCTTGTAAATAGCATGTAGTAGTAGTTTTTTTTTAAATAGCATGTAGTAGTTGTTGTTTTCTAAATGCACTCTGACAAGTGTTACTGGTTAATTGAAATAGTCAATTCACATTAACTGTAATTGACATATTTGGGGTTAAATGAAACATCTTACTATGTAATTTTATTTTTTCCTTGTTTTTGTCAGTATTACTTTTTTCGCTATTTTATTTTCAGTTTAATGGAATTCTAAAATTCTAATTTTACCATTGATTTAGAAGTCATACCCTCTTTTACCATTCTCTTATTGATTACACTAAATTACAACTTACATACTAGACTTTTCAGATCTAATGTTTTGTTATGTTCTTTAAAGAAAAGTGACAGGCAAGAATGAAGGTGAGTAGGCAGGCAGGAAGAGAGAGGAAAAAGAAGCATTTCTTTTTTGTTTAGTTGTTGATCTTGTTTGTTGCTCCCTGGTCTTGGGATTCAAACCCACCTTGGGTCTATGCAGACTGTGCTGAGTCAGAGGCAGTGGATCAAACTGCTGTTCCACCAAGTTGTACCCAGATCAGTGTTAACTGGTACTTTTTATCCTCTTCCTAGACAATTCAAGAAACTAAGAACTTTTTCAGACTGTTTACTTCTTACTCACCCTATATGTTACTGTTGTTGGACTTTCATTATATATCAGTGTTAAATCCTTTAAGAAAATATTATTTTATATAGCCACTGTTCACTTAAGCATCATACATTTTTACCATTATCATTGTCAGCTTTTTTTCTGCGTTTTCAAGTTTTTATCTGGGATTATTTTTTCTTAGACCAAAGAACACTCTTTCATAATTATTTTAGTTGTTTTACTCACAATTAATTTCCTCAACTTTTGTGCATCTTATAATAAATGCTAGATTTGGTGCATCCATCCTTTCTATTAAAAAGTTAACATTTTAGTGTGTTTCCTCCATTCACTGCTTTTTAAAGATTTTCCATTTGTTCATTTTTTTTTTAGCAGTTTTACATGGATATGTGTAATTTTTTTTGTATTCTTCCTGCTTAGGGTCTGCAAAGCTTCTTGAACCTATAGCTTGCTACCTTTCATCATGCGAAATCTCTCTTCAAATCTACTTCTGCATAGTTCTCCTTTTAGAACTGTGATTAAACATATTTGACATTTAGCTATATATTTATTGCTCTCTATAATATTTTTATTTTCCCTCTAGATATTTTCTTGACACCTATTGTGAATTATTAATTTCACTGTTCTATATTTCAGTTCTCATTCTTTTTATATTCTGCTATCTTTTTAAACATTTTTCTTGTTCCCTCTGAAATTTTCAGTTGTCTTTTATCATCTCAAACATTTTAAACATAGTTATGTCAAGCTTTTTATCTAATAAACTCGTTTTTTAAAAGAGGAAGAGAGAAGGAAGCAACATTTTTAAGGAAGGAAGAGAGAGGAAGTACTTTATTTATTTGTTTGTTTGTTTATTTATTTATGGTTGTGCCCCCCTGGCTCCAGGTCACAATCCTAGGTCCTTGGGCTCTCCATGATCTACACTCCAACCACCTGCTTACTGCCTGAGTCACCAGGGCATAGCTACCTAATGAACTCTCTTTTTCAAGAGGAAGGAAACAGGCAGGAATAAAGGCATATAGGCAGGTAGCAGGTAGGGAGGAAGAAAGAGGAAAAAGAAGAATTTATTTTTGTTATTTGCATATATATATATATATATATACATGCTGGAGGCTTACATCCAAAATAACTAATTTCAAGAATAAACTGTTTATTCTAAAGTTATGCTTTTTGGGGTTTCAGCCCCAAATGTGGGAGTTTTGCTGGAGTCCCCCAACCTTGGCATTTCTGGGCCAAGTTTTATCTTCCCAATCCCTCAAGACTGGCAGAAGTGTTACTTAGACACTTGCCCTCCTGTTTGTAATCAGTAAACATTCCTGGGGTTAAGTGGTTCCAGGTGCCTGGCTTGCCTCTCCGGTTTCGTCTCCTCCCATATGCTGGCATAGAAGTCCATCGTTGCCTGTCTAGCTTCTGGTGTCTTCAAGAAGATATGTTTTATATTTTGACCTATTTTTTTCAGTTGTCCTTAGCAAGAAAGTTGTCAGAATTTCTTTTTCCACCTTTATTCCTGCCCCCACTAACTCTTCATCTACTTTAATATGGTTCTGCCTCATTTTATTAAAAATTAATTTTCTTAGTTTTGTGACCAGCGTCCTTGATATTGACGCATCTTACTAGTGCTTTGAGTTCTCATCCTTCTCATAGCGGCAGTTTGATGTGGTTACTATCGCTGTTCTATAATTTTCTACATCTTAGCATTTCCTACCATCCTCCAAACATGCCTTGGTTTATCTTACTAACACCTTTTCTCTACCCAATCTGTTTTTAAATGTTTTACATAAATACATACATGTAATCATTAATGCTAAGTTAAAAAAATGAAATCTTAATCGATTTCTGTTTTATTGTTTTGTTTTTTAAAAGAGAAGGGAGACAAGAAGTATTTTAAGGAAGGAAAAGGGGAGAAAGAACTTTTATTAATCTGTTTATTCTCTTTTCCCTGGTCCCAGTTCTTGAACCAGATTCTTGGGCTTTACATAGTCCACACCCCAGCTCCTGGTTTACTGCCTGAGCCTGAAGTACGTCCATTTATTTTTTTCTTTGCTTTCCCCCCACCCCCATCTTCAACCTCATTTCCCTTCCCTACTATGTATCTCGTTTCCTGTTTATATTTTCCCATATTTGTTTCCATGCTTGTATAATATACAGAATATATATGAAGACATGTATAGCCATATTATATAAGGCATCTATCATTTTTATTTATTTTTATAAAATTGAACTTTGTTATACTTACTCTTCTGCAACTTGCTTTTCTTTTACTCAAAAAAAACCTCATGGGCTCGCACTGGTGGAGCCTAATGGCTATTAGGCCAGCAACTTCAGAGGCACAGTCCACATACACCCCAAGAAACCAGATTTGCATCCCAAATATAAACAGTCAAATAACAGTAAGATGAAATGCTTCTTTGTCCTCTCTTCCTGCCTGCCTCTGCTCGCCTTCATGCCTATACGTTTCCTTAAAAAAAAAAAGTACCTTATGGAAATCTCTCCATTTCATTCTTATAAATGACTGAATTTAGTTATAGTGTATAGTACCTTACTCAATAATTTCTCTGTACATAGACATTCACAATTTCCAGCGTCTATTTTCCCCTGATATCAGCAGGTAATAAACATTCTTGTATATAGCTTATATACTGATACTGATGATTTTGTTTTTACAGGGTTTCCTTAATGAAGGTGTCCCTTGACCTTAGCCAACTCAAATGCTATAGCTCTTCAGGGTTTAGTCTTTGACTCTTTTATCTTTATTCTTGACAAGTCTCTGGGTTGATATCCATTCTCACTACTAAAATTTCTCCTAAATATGCTGATGATGCCCCCCATGCATATCTTTTCTGTGCTACTGGCTCCCAACTCTGAGGAGCATGCTAGATCCTGGGGGATCCAACCATATGTGGTCCCTGCTCTCACAGGTCATTAGAGTAGATACTGTGTTAAATTGAGATAACTGAGAGACCTATTGGTCTACTCACAAGAGTGATTACTTGGGCAAGGGAGGGAATTGAGAGGGAGGGCATATGTGATGTCATGCTTTAGTGATTAAACCGGGTGATAGACACACCCAGTTAAATAATACAACTATTATATTTTAAATATTTTTTTAATCTGAAATATCTTTTGTTCCTGGCCCTGGACCTCATAGCTTGTACCTTTGTCACCTGAGCCACAGAGTGGCTGAGATATCTTGTTAAACAATAAAACAAATAGCCTTTTTTTAAGAGAGGAAGGAAGGGAGGGGAGGGGAGGGGAGGCTCTGCATTTTTGATTGTCCTCCCCGCTGGGTTGCCTGGACTTTACATGGTCTACATATAACCGACAACTTAGTGCTTGAGCCACCAGGGTGGCAAAATAGCCTATTTTTTAAATATGGGTAAACTGAGGCTCAAGAACTTAAGCTTCAGTTCAAACTTCAAGTCCAGGCTGTACTTCTTTCACGTGACTACGCTGCTCTGAATTAAAACAAAACGGAACATGGGCAAAGGCCAGACTACATTCCTAAGGTTTAATGTCCACAGAAGGTTGAATCAAACCGATTCATCAGCAGGTGTTTGCTGAGGTCCATGATACACAAGAAAAGCACAGGCTTTGTCTTCTAATAACTAGAGTCCAAAACAAAATGCTTAAAAAATAATGGCTTTACTTTTGGATGTAACACAGGTCATGCTTTTTGCCAGATAAAATGTGTCCTTAAAACAAGCCCTTTAGTCAGGAGACGACCACCACCACCCAAACATGAGGGCAAACACAGATTGAATGTATTGAGCCACGGAAGAGCCACTCTTAGCTCCTGGTCTTCCAGAGGTGATGAAGTGAAGCTGAGAGGTGCAGTGGGGTGAGTGGGAGGATAATGGTTATAAAGGTAGCAGTGCTGATTTGCCACTTGTGAGGTTTTCAACATAAAAAAATGTTAGCAGAAGCCGGTAGTCAAAGGCTAATTTTAAACATGTCTACTCTAAACAAGTTTACTCTGCCACCGTGCATGTGGCCTACTGTCTGAGATTCCTTCCTCCACTGCGCTCCTTCCCCTCAGTTCCTCTCCACGTATTCCAATAGGGCTGTGCCCTTGTCCTGCCTAAAATCTTAAGAATATGTCTGAAGGAATTTTAGGAAATAGTCATGGGTTTTAGGGTTAGAATGATCTGGCTTCAATTCTGTCTGTGCCACTACTGAGCTACTCATTAAATTGAAACTCTGTATCCAGGTCATTGCAGACCAACGCACCTTGGTACCAGGGTGGAAATGTCCCTGCCATTATCTGTTCTGTCCAGTAATGGTAGCTGCTAGCTGGTGTGACTACTGAACACTGGAAATTTGTTAGAGGAACCGAAGCTTTAATTGTATTTCATTTTAATTAACTTAAATAACCACAATACGATGGCTACCCTATTGGACAAAGCCAGTCTAGAAAATGGAGAAGTCCCCCTCTCTTGGAAGATCCCTGTGTGATAATGAACATACCCCTACCTTACGGCGCTACTGTTAACTATGTCCTGCTAGAAAAACCTCCAGAGTACTCACACCAGCGGCCTCAAGCACTTATTGTGTGGAACTGGCAGTCTGTCAGCCTGGGTGGGCCTACTTCCGTCACAAAAGCACTGACTCTAAGGCAACCTCCAGACACAGGCATGCAATGCTGACTTTTTTAAAGGAAAGGTGCAGGTAGGAATGAAGGGACGCAGATGTAGGTAGGCAGGAAGAGAGAGGAGAAAAAAAGCACTTTATTTATTTTATTTAGTTGTTCATTTTGGGGTTGTGCCCCGACCCCAAGCCCCGGTTCTTGGGGTGTATGAGGACTGTGCCCAACCACTAGTCCAGCAGGGTGGGCCACAATTCTGACTTTTTCATCATTGCCCCAGGATGCAACTGACACAGTTTGATGGAGAGAAGTCAGCTGCTTGTTTTGTTTGTTTTGTTTCGTTGGCCTCATATTACTGATTAAAAAAAACTCTACATTTTCAGAAACTCATTTTTAATTAAATTCTTATGTGATACCATTTGACATTTCCTTAATATTGTGAAGATAAAAATGTTCCTTTTTTCTCCAGTTTAATTAATCATATCACTAAGTACCAGCCACTTTAAAATAGTCAACCTATCTTTATCGTTTAAAAACATGAAGATATCCATTTTTTAGAAATACAACAGCATCAATTTTATTTTACACTATTACAGTAAAAGTCCCTCTCATAACACATGAATGATTTTGTCCATATCTTATTTTCCATTTGGCTTTAAAACATTTTACATTATTTACAGAATAAATTGCAATTTTTACAATTGTACATAATTTTTTCCTGATCCTTGGAACATGAGTTTCAAGTAACTAAAAAAGAAAATCCTGGCAGACTAAATGTATATATTGAACACATTTAATTATCATAGTAATCTAAAAGTCCTGATCTTCTTAAGATTAAAATTCAGGAATACAAAGTCATTCAAGAAGCTCCGGGATTTCTCGATTATCTACAACGAGAGTATGAATAATCCCTTCTTTCCGCTTCCCACTACTGACGGCCTTTATGTAACACTCATGGTTCCCAATACTGAAGTGAGTTTCAGTCCCCTCGTCTACAAACTCACCCTGGGTCAGAAAAAGAGAAATAAATTAATGTTCCAGAAACATTTATCATTGTCTAAAGCATGAACACAATCTAAAAGGATGGTACAATGAAATACATATTAAATGTTAACCTTTGTAAAATTGAAATCAGACACTTAGATGTGTTTACATGTCTGCTATGAATTGAAACTTTCTTATTTATAACCCCTACATCTTTAAGAATCTTACATTTCAGAGGTGCAGGAAACAGACATTATGTGTCTATTACATTATGTGTCTATTTACATTTCCTACGTAAACAGATTATTTTCAAAAGTAAAGATAATAAACTGGATAGTAAAAATGTATCAGTGACTTACTCTACATCAGGAGCAGTTTCCACACATCCTGACAGTAACCTGGATAGACTACTCTTACTATTCTCATTTTATAGATGAGGACATTGCACAGGAAAGTTAAATAACTTATTAAAGACCCAGGTCACTTACTCCTCCTGAAGACCTGATTCCTCAAGGTGAAAGGTCGATTACAATAAAATATACAGATAGTATAAAATCAAACACCACTAAATCTGGACCTGTTAGGTGCAACTGATCACTTGAAATGCGGTGATTCTGACATAAGATGTGTTATTTAAGTATAAAATATGCACTGTATTTGGAAGAGTTGGTATTAAACAAAAGTATAAAAGTACTAAAAATTTATATTGATTATATGTTAAATATTTTATATACTGATTTAAATCAAATATATTATTAAAATGAACTTCACCTTGTAACATTTTAATGTGGTTACTGGATCAGCTACATATGAAGATTCTAAGTGTGGCCCAGAATTGTATTTCTATTCAACGGCACTGGTCTAGAGTGAAACATGTGGTCAAGTAGTGCCGAGAAGGAAAGAGAAGAATTGAGGATAAAAATGAATGAGGCCAGAGCGTGTAGAAACCACACTCACACTGAATACTGACAGTCAGCTTTCTGGCAACAAAGCAGATGGAGCAAGGGAGCTACATTATCTAACTGAATAACGGCATCGGCCGCAGCAGGAAAGTAGTTTTCCTAACTCTGAGAATTGGGCCAGTGGCTCTTCACGTGTCCTAAACACTACAATGACTGTGGGTACTGGTCCTGGGGTGAAGTGTGTTCTTTTCATCTTTTTTATATTGGGTCTTGAAAAAAAAACCATTAGGTCATATTTCTCTAAAAATCAATTTAGCAAGCAGGGCATGATTGATAATACAATCCCTGTAAATAGCTTTTTGGCAACTTGATAAATAATCATCATGATGCTTTGAGATGAAAAGGAAAAGTGAAAAAATGTAGCCCAGGCAACAAGAGCAAGTGTGCTTAGTACTAGGGAGGGCTGCTCGGAGATGAGCGGCCGATGCCCTGGACACTGGGCCGCTGTTACGAGAAGGTGACAGCTGGGTCATGAACAGTATTGTCCAAGCATGTGCGGCTTCTTGTTGATTACAGAGGAACAAAGACAGTGCGAAGGGATGTTTTCAGCTTCATATTTACTGCCACATTCTTTACACTTGTAGTGGAGAATGCCCTGCGCAGGGGAGTGAGCGTGACTCAAAACTATGGAATGTGCACCCTGGTGGCTCACATGTGAAGCTCCTGCCTAGGGCACAGCACACATACAGTCCAAGGACCCGGGTTCACAGCCAGGGTAGGTGGGGCGGGGGGACAACTAAAATGAACTAAAGAAATAAAATGGTTCTTCCTCCCGTCTTCCTTCCTTCTGCCTGCCTGCCTGCCTTCATTCCTGCCTTAAAAAACAAAAACAAAAGCCTGCAGTTTCTCCATCTAAAGGCCTACCTTCCAGGAAGAAAGAAGAAATAGGAGGGACCACCAGGTGTGGTTCTGGGTACAGAGTAGTTACCTTATCCCTGCTAATGGTAGCTAAAGCTGTTCCAGGGACTCTTGTTACTGAAGAGTCCCCAAGCCAGTCTACATAACAAAATCTCTATCAGTAGGTTTAACCTCAGTGGCTTAAGCACCAAGTATCAATTTCGAGTGAACCCTGGTTAAATTTCCCTTCTTAAATTAGTACCAGGATTGAGACACAGATAAGTCTTCATCTTTACAGCTTTTGATTTCTGGTCTCTTCAGAAATGAAAGCTTCAAGACCAGAGGGTAGATAGTCTGGCAAATACATCCCTCCCTAGACTTCCCTGCAAGTATCTCTCCTCACCTTCCTACACTTGCAGTAAATAAAGAACTATGGCAGCATCTACAATGTGCAATGAGCTAAGATGTGACTAGAGAAGAGTTTCTCATAATCTCTAGGCCTGGGGCTCATGTCTGAAGCCAGCAGCAGTTGTACCCTCTGCTTGGCCAGCCAACTCCATAACACATGGACATTTCCACCAAACGATTCAACTCCTAGATCCATGCTCCCTCTTCCCATGAGTGTCCTCTGCCTCTATTTCCTTCCTGAGCTGTGTGCACCACCAGTAATTCCATTCCTGTTGGAGATGCACTCTTCCATTCATCCCCCACAGCCATAACAAGGCAAGTTGCTGAGAGCCATGCTGTACCACTGGGGGTTTAGACAGGGGTTTCACTGGACTTGACCACATGGGTGAGTAGTATCTTCTATCCTAGCATGTTAATCTACAAATTCCACTTGTCTTCCAAAGTTTGTGACAGTGTCCTATCCTGCCTGCCTCTGTCATCTGACTGTGTGCCTCACTTTTTTTTCAAAAACTTTGCTTTTAGAAAAATACTATTGGTTTTGAGAATATGGCTCTAGTCAAAGTGACCAAAACTTGCAGCATGGGCATCACCAGGGGAAATGTCAAGAATTTGCATTTTAACAGATCCCAGGTGATGTCTATGTATGCAAGTTTGAGAATCAGTGAGATGAAGCACACTTTAATACAGATAACCACCAAAGGATGCCAACCTTTGGGGAAGGAATTTTAGGACAGAGGAAGGAGTGTGAGGTTGGTGCAAACTCACAACCTAAAAGTTGTTTCGAACTGATATTGCCCTAGGCACTCTCCTGGAAAGGTCTTCATAATTTGGAATCAGGAATACTTAATCTCTTTTTTGTTTTAATCAGGAGGAACTTGATTATTATAAAATATTCATAATTAGAAAACAGCAACATTTCAATACACAATACCTACAGTGAGAAGAGTAATTAAAAGGTCAACTTACTGCAGTCTCCATTTTTTTACCATTGCACCATACATCCATTGTGTCTTTTTCTGTAAAAGCAACAAATTTTTAAAAATTATAATCTATGATTTAAAGATAAACTTAACTTGGTATTTATTAAGGTAAGTTTGATATGTTGGATTTCTAAAACTTCATTAACATTCCAAAACTCCACAAATTTCATAGTTTTGAAATTCTAAATTTGAAGAACTTATGTTTATCTTTTTTTCATAGACAAAATAAAAATGAAGCAAAACAAACTTTTAAGAGAAAATTGTGATCCCAATATAAATTGTTGATGACTTATTAAATAAAATAAATACAGAAGCATAGCATTTAAAAAGAGGATGCATACAAATGAATGTGAGGCAGGAGAGACCTTTCACTTGACTTTCACACTGACCCAGCTGGGTGATGGCACAGAGGGATCACAAAAAAGGCTGCCAGAAAGTTCCTATAGGATAGACAGTTTGTCGTATTTAGAAAATTAAGCCTTAAGTTTTTTACTGGCTAGTGTAATAATTGCTGTTTATTTTTATAATGAGGGGAAATGATTGGGTCATAAAAAACGTAAGTATGCCTGGTGGACTATGCTTAGAGTGCTGACACTATAGCGCAAATGCTGCCAAATACACTTGGTAATGGTAGATAAGGTGCCACAGCTCACTTCAAGGAGGAATGTGTATGTGTGCGCACTTGCACAAATGCATATGCATCTTGGGAGGAAGGATCCTCAGATCCACTGGTGAATGTTAGTGCACAAGAAAGAAGTCTGCAGTAATGAAGCAGCCAGAAGATGAGCTTCGGGTATGACAATGAAAAGCAAAGATAAGCATGACCTGTGTGTGCATGAGGGGCCTAGAGATGCAATACCTGCCTGCAGGTCCAGAAAGAGGATTCTCCAACCTCCCAACTTTACAGGGTGGAAAAGGGTATTTTGTGCTGGGTTAGAGCTCCCTCTAGAGAGTAAAGTAGCGGGCCCAGGGGATAATGGGCAAGGGTCCTGGATTTCAGCCTGAGCAGGAAACATCTACAGCCATAGTTGCAGGAAGCACAGCTTGCCCCAGCATATAATCAGAGTGCTAAGTCAGGACACAATGGCAATGCAAACTGGAAATTTATTTTGTATGCTCACTGAACATGTGCATACACTCAGATTTTCAAAAACAGCTTATTAGTGACATCCTTCTGAAGAACATGACTAATCTAGAAACCATAAAAGAAACATGAATAGACAATATAAAAGTAAAAAAGGTTTATGTATGATTTTAAAAAAGAAAACCCATGCCCACACATTATGTAAGTCATGTAATAAATGGCAAAGTCACAGCACAGACAAAGGACTAATGTAGCAACATAAGACTGCGAGCAGTCAAGAGGAAAAGGCCAAGTGCCGAAAAGAAAACAGGTCAGGACCTGAACAGATATTATTAAACAGGAAACCCTAAAGAAACTTAAACACGTGAAAAGGTGCTCAACTTCACTCAATTTTTAAAAAGGCAAACAGAAACAACACTGAAATACTATTTTCACCCAGCAGAATATTAAATTCCAAAACTCTCTGTTGGAGAAGTTGTAGAGAAATACGTAATTGAAGTATATGGCTACTCCTTCAAGAACAAAAGGTTGGAAATAACCAAGTGATAATTTATTGGAAATGAGTTAGATAAACAATTTTACTTACTATTGAAGTTAACTCTACAGCTATAAAAAGCTGGAAAAATTTATGTACTGATGAAAAAAGATCATCAGGCTATACTAAGTCAACAAAGCAAAAAACTTTTCTGTAATAAAGAATAAAACTATTTGTACTTGCTTGAATCTGGATAAAGAAACACTAGAAAGATTCATTATTGAAATGACTGTCTTTGTGGAGAATCAGAATGGATGGGAATGTGGATGGAAGCAAGATTTCTCAATGTATTTTTATATCACTTTGATTTCTGAATATTATGAGTATGTCACCTATTCAAAAATGTTAATGAAAGAACACACCTAACTGATAAAATATCAAATCTATTGAAGCTGAGAGGTGGATTTAGTGAAACATACTGAGCATGTTCATCTTGGAGCCTCTCTGATGTTTCCAACAATTCCCTCAGCTCATGTGACCAATAGTTGAGGACTTGACAGCTGAGTCCTGAACAGGCTTGTTCTGTAACCACTTTCACAGAAATGCCAGTCTACGGAATAGATAATTTCCTTCCAACATGAAATTTCATCCTAACTGTTCTTTCCTCCTGCTGTCTCTATTTTCCTCCCAGTGCTCAGAAGTGTGGCCATTAACAACAAACATCACTAACCAATGCTGTCTTCAATACCTCATGTTCTTCAGGTGGTGAAAAAGAAGGTACATGATCTTTGAGATCAGAGAGCCTTGGATTCAAATCCCAGCTTCATGATTTATAAGCAGTACTTGTTTTTTAAAGTTATCAGGACTCAGAGCCTCTGTTAACCTCAATTTCCCCTGTGGGTGTAATGAAAATGCTACCACTTTTCTTGCATGCTGTCATAAGGATGAGAAATAATTTACATAAAGTGCCTAGTATAGTGTCTGGCATGGAATATGGTCTCAGAAGATCATACTGTTATTAAGAGCTTTTTCTCACTTTGTTCTCTTTTAACTTCCCAATATAAAATTTAGAAAGCTAATGATATTGTGATGTGAGATTTGTTAGATAAGTCACTCTCACTGAAGGGTCTAGTTAAAAGCCCATTATTTGTCCATGAGAAACAGTAGTAATCGCAAATATTTAAAGAACTCACTATGTGAGAAACACCACTAAGTATTTCATGTGCACTAACTCTGTTAAGCCTCACCCACACAACTCTGTGAGGATAGACTCTTATTACCCCCATTTTATAGAAGAAGAAGCCAATGCTCACATATTAGGTAATCTGCCCACCACACATCTCTGATCCTGGAACATGCATTCTTCACTAATCTGTAAAATGTAGAGTGTAAAATGTAGCCCTTACTCAGAACAATTTTGGGTTTGGTGGATCTTGGAAGTTAGGACTCAGTCTGAATACTCCAGGTGATTATACCCTCACCTCAGTAAAGGACTCTGACCTTGTCCTTTTACCAGGTCCCCTTCAGAGAAGCAGCAAAAGGGACACATTTAGGCTGAGCTTCATCTCCCTTTCAGGTTCATGAAGGGCTATAAATGGGGAGAGAGGAATGAAGGCAGACAAAGAGCAGAGGGGATAAAGATCTTTTAAAGGCCTAAGAGAAGTCACAAGTGGATCAGCAAGTTCCTGGGTACTTAGAAGAAAACTAACTATAAGCTAGATATAGCCTAGGCACTCTCTTCCATCTCACCTTTAATAATTTAACAGTAATTGTACTACAGTTTTGGCAAAGCACCTGATTAAGTGCCTAAAATGATTTTAAAGACTTACTTTTATCACATGAAAACCAATATGTTAAAATATGTTGATATTAATTCTAATCCTTGAAAAACTAAAATTTCCATTAGTTAGTCGTGAGCTACAGTGGTTCTCAAACTTTATTATAGAGTGTCATTGTGAAATTTTGTAAGATAATGATGACTCCTCCCAAAACATTAAAAAGTCGTGAGATTCAGAGGACTGTCATAAGACTTTTCATTCAAAGCACTGGAGAATAAAAGATAAAGAATAAGGATTTCAAAACTTCTGAGAAAAACTATTTTGAAGTTAAAACTCCAAATAAACTCCGTAAAATTATCATTTTTGCATGAAGTCAAGTAATGTTTATCTCCTAGATATCTTCATTAGGAAATTACTTAAGGATATTTCCAGTAAACAAAAGGAGTTGTGGGTTCAGTAACTAGTGGCATTAAACCGAGAGTCCCATGGAAACAGGCCCAGGATGGCCACCAGGCAGCAGGCGTGGAGAGCAATCTGCCTACTTTCCACAGGAAAACCAGCTGATGCTCAAGAATATTGTCACTCAGGATGAAAGCAGTGAGACTTCTAAGCATAGATAACATGAGTAAAAATGCTAACAAATGTTAGGAATACGGGTAAAGAAAAGATACAGATCCATTTCTAATTGGACAAAAAAAATGAGGAAAGCCTGGAAAAACAGAAAAATCATAGTCTAACTACAAAGCAATTTAGAAGGTCCAAACTTGTACATTGGTAGTTGACTTGAAAAAATTGGTCAAATTCAGGTTTGCATTTTTTTCTTGACAGCTTTATAGTTTGTATTATCAAGAGGCACATGGTGTTTATTTGCCTTTTTCCCCTTTTTATGTCAACAGCCATCAATACCTAGTGCTTACATCCATTAGTTAGCAATTGTCAGAGTGGTGTTGATTTTAATCATTCCTTTTCATTAGCTGAAATACTTCTTTAATAAGAAACTCCTGTCACAACAATGAGATATAAAAAAGTGAATTAAAAATATTTTAAAAAATCAAGCAGTATTCCAAAGAGGTTTCACAATCACTAATGTAGGACCACTCCATCACACCCCATCCTTGTCAACATTTATTACTGTCAATCTTTATAATTTAGATATTCTAGGAGGAATAAAGAGGTATTTATTGATAGTTAACATTTGAACAAAAAAGAAACTCCCTATCATCTGCTAATTGGTTATAGAGGTACATTTTCCACAGGAAATGCAACATGATTGCTCATTTTCCCATTTTCAAAATATTGATTCTATTCTCTAAAGGTGATCATGTAGGGTTTAAAAAAAAATCATTATTAACTGATAGATTTAAGCAATACATTATAATCATTACCTTTACTGATGATCCAATTGTCCCATTTGGGACCAATGTGGTGCTCTTTACCTTGGTTTCTGAGTTCTTCTGACTCACCCTTGTTAGACTTTGACACCTTCCATGCTATCTAGTATGACAAAATGTTCTAGCCTCATTTTCAGCATAGTCCTGGAATCACCCTTTTTTCTAAGACGCCCTAGTTTCTACTTAAGGAAAAATGGCATTCAAAGCTATAATCTGGGCATATATGAAGGACGCCTATTTAATATTTCTAGATTTATCAGTGGAGAGATGGATGGATGAGACTTTCTTTAAAAGAGAAAATAGCTTATGACTTCATACTGATATTTATAATTCAAATTCAATAATACCAGGTTTTTACTAAACTCAACTAACTCTTCCTTTCTTTCACACTGAGTTTTCCTTTTCCAAATGTCACATAGGTGGAATCGTATAATATGTAGTTTTTCCAGACTGGCTTCTTTTACTTAGCAATATGTGTTTAAGTTTTATGTCTTTTCATGACATGATACAGCCTTTCCTTTTGTGTTGAATAACAAACCATTATATGGATGTGACACATTTATTTATCCCTTCACCTACTGAAGGACATCTTGGTTGCTTTCAAGTTTTGGCAATTATGAACATAACTCCTCTAAGCTTTTGCATGCAGGTTTCTGTGTGCTCAAAAGTTTTCAAGCAAGTTGGGTAAATACCTAGGAGCTTGATTGTTGGATCATATAAGAGTATGTTGACCCTCCTGAACTGGGGCAACTGTTTGGGCTTCTTAGGTCCTGCTGCTTCCCTCTGTTCCTTCTGTGGTTGTTGATATTACAACTACAGATCTTCCTGTTGCCCACGGTTTTCCTCACCAGTTGGTGGAGTCTGTGGTGTAGATACTATCCATGGGTTTTTGGTTTGATGATTTGGCTCTATTTTAATGAAAGGAATTTGGGCAGTAAAAAAATCATGCCTCTGCTGCTACTACCATCAATTTCCTCACCCACTTTAAATGACTTAATCCCCCATTGTATAAAATGAGCCATAAGCATCCCAATTTCTCCTTACATTTCCTCCTCTACTTCTAGCACCTCTCAACTCTGTCTTCTCTACCTTTTGTTTTATATCATCAAAGTTGTCAATATTTATATTCTTCTGTAGCCACAATTATGTCTTCTGTGTTTTTTCTACAGGTTAATTCTAAAATTAAAAAACAATACGTAATATTTGCACTGTCATGATTATGTAAATATTTTTAGAGTGGGCTGTGTTACATTCTTTATATTATTGTTAACAACCTCTGTGCCACTCAAAGAAAGTGGATTTTACTATCAAGGTCAAATGGGTTTCGTTTTATAATCTATCAGTTGCTCAAATTATACCTATACAGACTGTAGACTCTTTAAAGGCACAGACAAGATTTCTTCATGTAATTTCTTGATGGAATTTCATGTCTGGTATGCTAGCTGGCATTTTAATAAGTACTCAATATTATCTAAGTTCATTAGTGAATCAATGAGATGATCTAAATTTAATGGTATGAGAAGCAAGAACTACTAGGAGTTATCAGGAGAAAGAAAAAGCAGTAACTGTTAAAAATATTTCTCTCACAAGTTTTGAAACTGAGACCACAGATGGTAAACTGTACCAACAGAACTTATTGCAAAGAACAATGGCTTATTACTTTTTAATCTACTTCATTTGAATTTTGATAATTTTGATCGGCTGCAGTCCTAAATGACTGTCACCAAGAAAAAAAATTCCCTTTCTTTCTGATGAATCTTAATTTTTAACTGTCTTTAGGCATGCTTTTAAAGAGCAATATAAAATAATAACACTTCTACATCAATATTCTTTCAACCCAAGTTTACAATCCTCAAATTCATCACTCTAAAAACATGACTCTCAGATTTTATGTATAAATCAGCTAATTAAATCAATCACTCACACATCAGAAATAAACACCCACTTTCTCTTTCTGACTCAAAACTCTGGCTAAAAGGCTTGGACACTTAGGGGAATTGATTAAACAGCCATCATAAGAAGTCAACAAATTCTGCAAAACAGCACCCACTCACCCAACACAACTCTAACATCCTGACCATCCAAGCGCAAGACCCACGTATTGGTGGTCTTTGACCTGTTCTCCATGTACTTCTTGAGACTTTTTCCATTAATTTCCAGAGTATATTCATAAGCAAAACCACTGACAGCATCTATATTTATGGTTGCTTTTGTCTTCGCAGCTCCAACGCAGAAAGTTTCCTTGCCTACTAATTTGAACATCCATTCTTTTCTTATCTCTTCCTAAGTAATAAAATATAAAAGGTGAAAACACATGAATGGAAGAAAATTTAAGATTTAGTTTAAAATAACATGAGAAAATGGCAATGTTATTTAGATGTGATTTTATTAATTATGCAAAGGTTTTAGAAAATAAAGACCTTTTAAGTTAAATATCAGATATCACAGTCTATGAATTATATAACTATCATACTTTTTGCAGGAAAATGGTAGATTCTCTTACAACCACTGTAAGAGAAAAGCTTTGCATCACATATAAAGAATCTATATTAACAAAATCAAATCTCCCTGTATAGCGACATGTCTAACAAGTGACATTTATTTTCCTACCTTCCCGTCTACATATACCACTCGTTTGCCTGATGTGGTCCCGTGTTCAAATTCAACCTTGTGGACTCCATCACTTAAAGCCACATCCCAAACGGCTACGAGATCTGTCATTTTTTCCAGGTTATACGGAGGGCTATGGGAACAAGATAAAGCAATTACAACTGACCAAAACAAGTATGAGAATAAAATCAATCCTTGCAAGCTGAAAATATCAGATTTTTTTAAACCCCCAAATTAGAAACTATTAAGCTGATATTACCTCACAGTACATCTTCTCCCTAGTATGCACACTCTCTCTTTTAAGATAAAACTACTATATATAGGTATATTGTCAGATAATTCCCAACAAAGTCACCTTAATATTAAGAGGATTAAGAATATGTATCCTTTATCCACAATAGTGTTCTAAGCTAGATTGCAAAGAATAACTCCTGGAAAGGTCGACAGAGAAATCTCTACTTCTACCTCCTCCCTTTTAAAAAGCACAGCATTTTATTTTGATATGTTTTTCTCAGAACCAATCACTCCAAAACAAGGACTTTCTAAATCATCCAAACTTAACCAAATGACTAGGGATTATTTTTAATAAAAGAGTTCTAATTTGTTAGACTGAGATAAAGAGATTCCTGGAAGAAATGTCCTATATGAAAGATAAAAATGTTATAAAAAATAGTCCTTCTTGTCATTACTCCAGGAAATCTTATTTTAAAGTTAAAAATAAATGATTCTGTTGTGTCAAAAATCTCTGGAACAAATTAAACAGTTATTTTTGATATTTTTATACAAAATATATATTATAAATGTAAGTTGTGAATGCAGTAGGTTGTAGACTATATACATATACTACATGATTTTTATCTTTGCGAGAACATTATAGTAATAGTGATCACAGCTAGCAGTTACTAAGAGCTTACTGTGTGCCAGTCACTGTTCTGAAAGCTTTACACTGATTAACTCAAAGAATCCTCACTGTGGGATGGGGTGCTTATTTTTGCTCTCTTATTGATGAGGAAACAGGTTCAGAGAGGCTAATGGCTCATTCTAAGGTGACAATGACAGTAAGTGGTAGAGATGGGATTTAAACCTAGTACTCTGACTTCAGAGCCTGTTCTCTTTGATATGCTCTAATATCAGAGATATGGATTTTATATCCTTTTGAAGTGATTGTCAAAAACTTTGTGCAGAGAAGGACTTGGGGACCACACATCCTGGTCCTCTAGGAAGGTTGTCAAAGTGGCGGCCACCTTCATGCCAGTTGTTTACCACCTTTGCTTTAAATTGCAGAAAAGCAGAACCAAGTATTCAGTTTTATAAACTGTGTCCTTAAAATATTAGCCTGCATAATCAACTCTTCTGAATAATTGAAAACAATCTAGAAAGTGTCAAATGCCAGTTTTATTGCAATGCAAGACTTTACCTTTCGCCATCTTCAAAGATAGGACTGTCATCTCCAGATGCCATGGTTAGCAAAACAGTCTTTAATCCAATTAGCAGGCAGGAAAGAAAAAGGCAGAAATGCAGCAAAGAAGGATTGAGAGCAACAAGGAGGACATCTGAAAAGGTTTTTTCAAACTTGGCAATCCATTTCTTACATTGCATGCGGTTTCTGATGAAACAGATTTATATACAATAGAAGTGCAATCTCTAGTTTTCAGGGACGGAAGGTGAATTGGCCATTTCCAAATTTCCCTGTTATGAATTTACGGTATCTGAAAACTAGAGAATAAGCCTGAGCTTATTTCGCTCATTATACACCTAGAGGTCCCCTGGGTCCCATGTTTCTCTAATGGAGGCATAAGAAACCCCAGAGAATGAGGCAGTGGGTCAGGGAACATACATAAAACTCTAGGATTAACAGAATGCAACCAATTTAAAATAAATTGTACAAAGAAATATTTTGGTGGAATATATAACTTTTTAAAATAACTTCAAAAAATGTTGAGTTTGCCAGAAGCAGGCAGGGATATGCTAGCTTGCTGTGAGTAAACTTAATTTATCCATTTATTCAAGTTCACCTAATTTACTTGTGTCAGTAATGAATCCACAGAAGCATGTTTTTTGCTTAGGTCACTAGCAGGGTGCAAGTCAGAACTAGAGCCCAGTACTCCTGTGTAATTATTAACTAAATAATAACTGGGCTATAGTGCTAATTATATTTAGGAATACCAGAAAAGCACACATATACTCACGCGCGCTGGAAACCCTCCACATTTGAAGTTGAGACTAACATTTGTACCCTTGCTAAACTTATTGAAAAAGTTGGTTCAAATATCTTTGCTCCCAAGAGCTTACCCTATACTAGCCATATAGAAGCCCAATGGTGTTCTTATTAAGAATGAAAGATTAACAACCTTCTTTGGCTGGAAAAGGCCAGAAGTCAAATTGATTTTTTCCTTTTTACCCCTGGCCTTGGGTCCCGAACCTAGGTCCTCAGCTTTATATGGTCTTCACCTTAGCTGCCTCAGGAGTCTGAGTCACAAAGGTACACCTCTCACAATCTTATTTTAAAAGGTGTTAAAGAAGAGAAAGCACCCATGAAAGCAATCCAGCAGACAAAGAAAAGCTTTAAAATTATAGAATGAATACTAGCTAAAGATTTTAAATACTTTGTATCTAAAAATCCCCCTTTTTTAAATTAGCACCATACCAATTTTTGAATTTTCCTAGTTTTGAGAAGTCCTAGGATATCACCTATAAAAGTGGAGGGAATCCTGCAACTGAAAGCAGAGAGAATATATAGCAATAGAGTAAGCCAACGAGCATGATATCAGCCTGACCTTGGATAAGGAATCAGCATTCTAATTTAGCTTTACAACTTTTAGAGACTCTAGAAAGTTCAGTAATTCAACATTCAAACTTAAAAGACTCGCCCATTTTTCCCGTATAGGGAACTTCAAATAATAACACAGTGAGAAAAAGCATGATACCATCTTAATTATATTTTCATATAGAAATATAAAAACAACACAAAGCTATGAAAGAGGAAGAAGCACTTCTATTTTTTATTTTTATTTAGTTGTTTCACTGATTGCTGCCCCCAGAACCAGGACCTGCACCAGGGCTATGTGGCTTTATGCTCTTTCAGAGGCTACTCACCTAATTGTGACTCCATCAGGGCACGCCTATGTTATATATATTTCGCAATTCTTAAAAAGTAATACTGCAGCATAATAAAATTGTTATATTCTTTAAATGAAGGAACTATATGGTATGTGAATTGTACTTCAACAAAGCTGTTTAAAAATAGAACCAAAAACCTAGGTATCCTGCCTGCCAGTAGTGTTTCTTGGAATGTGATTACACCTATAACCCAGAAATATCACACCTGTCCTTGCCCCTGATTTCTTCTTTACTCATTTGATGACTGAAACATTTGTCATACAATGATCCCTAAGTTAACAAACTGGATTTAATAAACACGCCAGATTCCGAATTCATCCAGCATACGAACAGTTATTAGTCACTTATGTCACCAGGTAGTGTTCGGGGACTCTGCTCAGAGCGAGACTCTGAGAGACAAAAAGATGATCTCAGCATGCAACATTCAGAGTGTCCTTGATAATGGAGGTAGTAAAGGACATAAAGAGCCCAAAGAAATCAAAGGGCAAGAAGACTGGAGAAGTCTTTGGTTTAGGACCTGGGGGTCCTAAAATTGTCATTTTAACTCTTATACGTACATTAATTTTCTACTATCATATGACTGCACTGGAAATTTTCTCTCACAAAGATAAAAACTTTAGAAAAACAAATTCCATTTATCTCCACTAACAGTTGATGTCATTCACTTGAAACTCATGACTTGTCTTCAAAGAAAGCTGAATGTCTTCTAAAGTACCCATTCCTTTAATCTTTTAAATCCCTTCCCTAGCAACCCAACACCCATCTTTCAGAGTATAACTTAAACATTACCACGTTTCCACAGCTCACCTCACCCTGCTTGAATTTTGCCTTAATTAGGGTTGTCTTGGGGACTGTTGAAGTTTGTCCCAGCTAAACCTAAGTCAGTTTTAAAAATACTAAGATGTAAATTCCCCTTCCAGCAAAAGCCTTGGGGCAGGTCGCTCTTAAGCACACAGGCGGTAATGACACTGTACACCCAGTGCCCTGAGTAGCACTAGGACCTCAGCAACCTCCCGAAGCTCCGAGAGTCAGATTTTCCCCAAATACTACTGGAAGTACAAAAACAAGTATAACTTTTCCGAGGATCATTTTACAACAGATCCCACAAGCATTGTGAAGACTTGGCGCTAAACAATCATGCTCAAAAAGCAGACGGCAGGGGGCTCAAGGAATTGCTTTTTGTAAGAGACTAAAACCCGAAAAACACCTCCCTGTCCACCACAAAGGAGAGGGGCATCTCTGAGTAAATCACAGTTCCCGTTATTCAACACACAGGACCTCAACTCTCTGTCAGGCGCACGAACATAGCCAAGTGCGGTGACACAACACTGAAAGCCACGGGTGGATGCGGGCGATGTGTTACTATTACTGAGAGAAGCCAAGTCGCAGCACTTTAGGACCCCGTTCTGCAGTCAGGGCTGCTCGTTCTTACAGGGGGGAAGGGGTAGGAAGAAAATGCACCTTCATGCCAACTCAGAAGGTCTCCGGGACAGGGGTGCGGCTCCGTTCTATGGCGTCAGCAGCGACAAGTACTGTTAGCGTTGCTTGGAAAAGGCCGAGGACGTTGCCTGGCTGCAGGCCGGGCCCTTCAGGGCGTCCCCGCGCCGCCTGGCTGACTCTGAAGCCGCCTCTGCGGACGACCAGCGGAACAGGCCGCGGCCTGGGAGACGGGAGACCCCCGGACTCCACCGCGGGTTCCGCCTCACCGCAGGCTCTCCAGTCCGCTGAGACACCGCCCACCGCCCGCAGCGCCCGCCAGCTAAAAGCGGCCGGGCGCTGAGACGTGCGCGGGGCTTCGGGAGCCGCCGGCTGCCCCTCCTGGGCCCGGGCTTTACCTGCGCGGTAGGCCGGGCGAGCGCAGTCAGGATGCCGGGCTTCCGACAAGACACCTAGGCGGTGTGGCCCGGCGCTTCGCGGAGAAATAGACGCAGCCTCCGTGGAAGTTGCAAGCTCCGCAGCAGCCAGTACCGAGCGCGTCTGTTTGTCGAGCTTCAGGTCCCCCGAGGTGCCTCGCTGGGCCGCCGCCCGCCTCTCAGCACCGTCTGCCCGGCCCCGCCCGCCGCTTCAGCGGATGGCTCTGCGCTCCCTACAGAGTCCCTGCTGGAAAGTTACTAAGGTTCCCAGAGCACCGGGTCACTCTGCCAGCCCTTCTTCGGAAGGACAGCTGACTCGAGGCGCTGGGCTGGACGATGGGACAAACAGACCCCGTACCTGCTCTGAAGCCAGGGCAGCTGCATCTGATCATCGCAGCAGTCCTTGAAATCTCTTGATGGGTTTGGTTACTTAAAAATATATATATTTATTGAGGTAATTTTTACAAAAAGACATAAGTTTGTATGTGCAGGCTCACAATTTCTCAAATGTATGACAACACCCCCGCCCCCTCACCAAATCACCAAGAGTTCACCTCTGTTCATTGGACCCCACCATCACTTGCTTCTGTCCCTGCACTCCCTTCCCTGCAGATAATCTCAGTTCTGTTAGCAATGTCCGAGGTGTGGTTTTTGTTTAGTCTGTTCCTTTGCTTTGTTTCTTTATATTCCACATATAAGTGAGATCATCCTTATTTATCTTTCTTCTTCTGACAATTTCACTTAGCAAAATGCCCTCTATTTCCATTGTTTTAAATGACAAATGATAGGGTTTAAACTTTTCTAAAGACTGTAGTATTATATTATATATATGTATACATACATACACACACACACACACATATATATATATATATATCTCCCACATATATACCCATTCATTTGACAAGACACGTACTTTCTAATTCTTGATTATTGTAAATAAAGCTGCAATAAACATGGATTTTTGGATAGGTCTCTGTAAATTAGTGTTTTTATGTTTTTGGATGAATACCCAGAATTGGGGCAGGATCATATGGAATTTCCATTCTCAATTTTTTTGAGGAGTCTCCATATTGTTTTCCATAGGGTTGCACTAATTTATACTCACACCAACAATTTCCTCTTCTCCACATCCTCACCAGCATGTGCTGTTTTCACTCTTTTGAACAGCCATTTTCAAAGGTGTGAGGTGATATCTTAATGTTTTGATTTGAATTACCCTGACAACAAGCAAGGAAGAACATTTTTTAATGTGCCTGTCGGTCGGTCATCTGTATGTCTTCCTTGGAGAAATATCTATTCAATTCTTCTGCCCATTTTTTATTGCATTGTTTTTCTGTTGTTGAATTTTATGATTCTTTATATATTTTGGATATTAAGCTCTTATCAGATGTATGATGTGCAAATATCTTCTCGCATTCAGTAGAATGTCATTTTGTTTTGGCGATAATTTCTTTCCTTGTGCAGAGCTTTTTAGTCTGATGTAGTCCCATTTTTTAACTTCTGCATTTGTCTTCCTTGCCTCTGGAGTTGAATCACCAAAGACCTAAGGCCAATGTCATGGAATGTGTATTGCCTATTTTTTCTTCTAAGTATTTTGTGGTTTCCGGTCTGATACTCAAGTCTCCAAAACATTTTGGTTTAAATTTTGTGTATAGTATTAGAAATGTTCTAGATTCATTCTTTTACATGTGACTGTCCAGATTTCCCAACATAGCTTATTAAAAAAATCTTCCTCATTGTATGCTCTTGACTCCTTTGTCAAAAATTAACTGTATTTGTGAGTCTATTTCTGGTGATTCAGTTCTATTCCACTTATCTGTGTATCTTTTTATTCTAGTACCATCCAGTTTTGATCATTATTACTTTGTAGTATAACTCAACATCTGGGAGTGTGACACCTTCAGTTTTGTTTTGTTTTGTTTTTTCCTCATAATTGTTTTGGCTATTTGGGGTCTTTTGTAAGTGAGATTTTGATGGGGATTACAGTAAACCTGTACATTGCTTTAGGTAAGACGGCCATTTTAACAATGTTAATTCTTCCTAATCACGAGCATAAAATATCTTTCCATCTCTTTGTATCTTCCTGTATTTATTTAACCATGTTTTAAGTTCATTGTTCAGGTCCTTATCTCTTTTGTTAAGTATATTCCAAGGTATTTAATTATTTTTGTTTCTATTGTAAATGGGATAGTTTTCTTGATTTCATTCTCTTCTATCAAATGGTTTGCATATACAAATGCAACAGATTTTTGTGTATTGATTTGTGGATTTGTAGTCTGTTACATACAGCTCAAGGACTATGGTTGGGGTCCTGGGGACAGAGGAAATAACTAAAATGAATAACTAAATAAATGAAATGTTTCCTCCTCATCTTTCCTGCTTACCTCCCTTCCTTTAATAACTCACTACTAAAGCCATCTGGTCCTGGACTTCATTTGGGGGGCGACTTTTGATTGCTTCTTCAATTTCCTTGCTTTTGATAGGTCTGCTCAGTTTTTCTATTTTTATCAATTCAGGTTTAGTAAGCTATATATTTCTAAAAATCTGTCCATGAAAAAGGGAAGTCTCTTCAACAAATGGTGTTGGGAAAACTGGACAGCCACATGCAAAAGAATGAAGCTAGACTACTCTCTAACACCATTCACAAAAATTAACTCAAAATGGATTAGAAGCTTGGATATAGGATCAGAAACCATAAATCTCTTAGAATACAACATAGAAAAGACTTTCCATGATATCAGTTGTAGAGAAGAAGCCTCTGGGGATTCAACTCTACCAGCAAGGGAAACAAAAAGAAAAAAAAAAATTGGGACTACATCAAACTAAGGAGCTTCTTTACAACAAAAGAAAACATCACCAAAACCAAAAGGAAACCTACTAACTCAGAGAAAATATTTACATTTGATGTTTCTAGCAAAAGCTTAATATCTAAACTATACAAAGAACCCATAAAACTCAACAACAGAAGAACAGGCAATCCAATCAAAAAATGGTAGGAGGAATTGAAAAGACACTTTTCTGAAGAGGATATACAGGTGGCCAACAGGCACATGAAATTATGTTCCTACTCGCTGGCTATCAGGAAAATGCAAATTAAAACAACAATGACGTATCACCTTACACCTAAAAGACTGGCTATTATCCAAAAGTCTAGAAACAACAAATGCTGGCAAGGATGTGGAGAAAAGGGAACACTTTTGCACTGTTGGTAGAGTGCAAATTGGTACAATCCCTATGGAAAACAGTTTGGAGAGTCCTCAGAAAATTGAAGATGGAAATCCCATGTGATCTTATCATTCTACTTCTGGGCATCTACCCAAAAGATGCAAAATCCTGTCATTTGAATCAGCATGGATGAAACTATAGGGGATTATGCTAAATGAAACAAGTCAAAAGATGAAAGATAGATACCAGATGAACACACTCATAGGTGGAAGGTGAATAGACAAAGGAACAGAGGAAACATAACCAACCCTGAAACATTTACAACTGAACTGAAGTTACTAAAAGGGAATGGGGCAGGTGGAGGCAAATGGTGGTGGACAAAGGAGAATACTTGGTGATTTGGATTTCATCTCTTCTAAGGGCTGTGTAGTATTCCATTGTATGTATGTACCACATCTTCTTTATCCATTCATCTGACTTTTGGCACTTAGGTAGTTTCTAGTTCTTAGCTGTTGTGAATAGGGCTGCAATAAACATGGGGATGCATTCATCTCTGCGGATAAGTGCCTATTCCACATAGAAGTAGCATCTCAGTTCAGAAGGAGGCTAACCGTCTTTCCACTGCATGCTGAGGTTTTTAGTTCAGCGACTGAAAGCCAGTTCCCAGTTATGTGGGCACCTATTGAGATGTCAGGTCCTTCCGTTCTGGGAGAGCATATCACTTGTCTCACCCTGTGGCCCTGGGGGTCTCCACAGGCCGACTTCTCTTACTGTTTATATAGGTATGTGGCCTTTCTCTTTGTGGAGATGCTGGTCCCCATTCCTTTTCAAATGTGGATGCTGAGGTGTATTTTGGTTGTGACTGTGAATAGGTGGTAAGTCTGAGGTCTTAACTGTCCACCATCTAGAACTGGTCCCTGGTTATTCTTTCGTTCATACACATAACTGGAATAAAAAGATGCCAGAAATGTTGATATTTAATAGTTATTCATTAATTAATCTGAGCATTCCAACCCAGGAACAAACATCACTGTGTGTAGACTGCCCACCTTTGCTGTCCTGGGTGGTCTTTTATAATAATGGCTCTTGAGTAGGTGGTCTGATTTGTACCTGTGTTATAAGATTTATAAAAGATGTCTGTGTTTTGGCCCTGTGACCCTGAATATTATCTGGAGTGCAAGAGAGGTAAGTATAGGGTGATTTAAAATGTTAATGTTACAGGAGCCTTAAAAAGTACTCAGAGAAACTTTTCTCCTATAGTTTTTGTCTGGCATGAGGCGAGAGTTGCCTGCTTATTTAAATCAGTACATTCTTACAGGGTTTCTTCACAGAAGTAGATCTGTTTTATTTGATTTCCACCTGTGTCATTTCTTCTGAACTAAGGAGAGGGGTCCCAGGACTGTTTTTGTCTACAGGCCCAAATTCCTAATGGTAGGCATGAGACCCCATGATCATCTGTGACTTAATCCCTGCCCACCTGGCTTAGAATATAATAGTACAAATCCTTTCTCACCCAGGACCTCTGTAAAAGCTCTTCCCTTTGCCAGGATACTCCTCCCAACTTTGCCTTAGTTAACCTCAAATTTGTTGTTGAGATTGTTTAAATATCATTTGTTAAGAAAAACTATCCTGACACCTAAGATTTGCAGCACCTGGAATTCTTCTTTGTCTCTTTCAGGGTGAGCGACTATATGTGTAATTTTTATTTAGTATGTGACTTAATAGTAGACTGAGGTCCATGAAGGCAAGGCATGGCTGCTTGGGACTCACTCTTTTGTATCCCACATCTGCAGGGTATAGGCTCCAAGTGATATGGGAAGCTGAGGAGAGTTTTTCATAAAGGCTAAGTGGAAAGGAACTTTGCCACAAGGCCTCAGGTTCTTCTGATACCTCATGAGAAATAATTCAAGGAGAATCAGAAATGGGTACGGGAATAGAAAAGTTTTATTAGAAAAGGAAAGCAGATGGGCATGGGTACTCTAGAATGAATTACTGCATTACTCTGGAAAGGTTTTATTCTCAATGCCCAAGATGCCAAAATAGTTTATGAAGGTTGTGAAAGCCATCTCTGATATGGGCCCCTTTCCAGTTGAAGGAAAATTAGAAATGAAGACTTGCATTGAATCTCAGTTTAAATATCACTTTCTCAGAAAAGGCTCCTTCATACATTCCTTTCTTTTTCCTTCCTTCTTTTTCCTAGCACTTATCATAATTCTTTTCTTTTTAAAGCAATTTATTATTTTATTTTAGTTGTTTATTTTGGTTGTTCTCCCAAGCCCTAGGTTTTGAACTGGTGACCTTGGGATATATGTGGACTGCACCTGATGTACTAAACCACTATATCACCAAGATACACTTATCATAATTCTATCCTTACTTGTGTACTTATTGATAGTTCTCTCCTGGACTAAGATTATAAACTACATGGGGACAGGAACCAAATCTGGATTGCCTACAGCTATAAACTGAGCATCCAGTTCAATCCCTGGTATCTAAGAGGTGCTAACAGCTTTCTGAAAATGAATGAATGTTAAATGAGTATTTAGAGCTATTAGAATTCTGGTGGGTGGATGTGGTCCATAGGGAACTCTTGAGACTTATGTAGCAGGATGCTGTGGTGCAGGGTCTTTTCTTTCTCTAGCAAAGAAAGATGCTGGAAAGGCCTTGGTGATCTATAGGAAGGACATTCCTTTGGAGAGCAGTAGTAGAGAGGCTCCTCCCTTCCAGTTTCTACACATAAAACCCAGGAGTTAGAGGTTGGCTCTATTATTAGAAAATAGTCATCAGCCTTCTTGTACTTTGAAGATTATGTAGGATATCTATGATAATTCATCTAGCATCACTGTCCTTTTGCTCCTACAGGACTCCCAATTTTATATAAATAGCAGCCCTCCACCTTGTAACCCATGTGACTCAAAAAACACCAACCCACCAATTCCAATTATGGTAACCTCTTCTCTTTGCTGGAACACAGCCATCTACACATCTGTCAAGCAGTTACTGATTGGGAGGCAGGGTATGTGCCCGTGTGACTTAATTACCTTAAAAAAAACCAGAGGGTAAGGTTTTAGGTAGAAAAGAAAGCATATGGTCCTGATTGCTCCTGGTAGACATCTGGAAAATTACTTTAGAATGAATTTGAAACCTACCATGTGCACAGCAGAGCAGAGAGATGAATAGCAACTGGGCCCTTGATAACTTGTTGAACCACCGAATTAACCAACCTCAAATTCTACCCTGCCTTTGGATTTCCTGTTATGTGAATTAATTAATTTCCTTATTGCTTAAGAAGACAGTTTGAATCTATTTCTCTATTTATGGCCCAAATAATTCCAACTGGATGCATCCTGGTGGCCTTTTGGATAACTACATACATCCGTATACATCCCAAGGACCTAGGCTTGAGAGCTTGGGCTGTGGGGAACAATCAAGATGAACACTTAAATAAAATAAATGAAGTGCTTCTCCCTCCTCTCTCTTCCTGCCTGCACCCTTCCTTAAAAAAAAAAAAACCCCAACTGACCCAATGATGTTCGGTTTCTTGGCCACAATTAGGGCAGCTATACTCATAATAGCAGGCAAGTCGCTCATTATACTGATACAGGCAAGCAATGTGGTGGATTGAAAATGAAAATCTGCCAATCATTGCTAGTGTATATACCCAGGTATAAAAAGGGGCATGACAAGTTTGCATGAGGCAGACACAGAGATCAAACTAACAGTGGCCCCTGCTATTTCTATGAAGACTGAGTGTGGGTCTGAAAATATTGAATACTAAGGCACATGACCCTGAGACCTCCTTGTTGAGATGCTTGATGTTGATGATGCCTTCAGTGGGAGACAAATCCCTGTTGGTTATAGTGGGACCTACACAACAGATCAACAATTGAAAAATACAGGTGTTAACAGTGACACCATGTGGCTATAAGATGCAATGACAATGGTGGGCATATGAGACGCCAGGCCTTCGCTTCAGGTGTGTGGAAGATGGGCTTCCTCTTAGGGTCTTAAGTGATCCAAAAATTCCTAAGTTTTTTTTTAAGTGGTGGGATGGGACCTTACTTGTATATTCTGGATTTATTAAATTGGTAAACAGAGGATTGAAATGATTTTATTTTGTGGAAAAAGAAGTTGTGGTCATATTTGTACACTGTAGAGTCTTTTTCATAGTTTTTACCTATATATCAGATGCAAGACAGTTAGGCTTGAGGACACCCAAACAAAAACTTTTTAATTTTATACACTTTTTGAAAGTCTGTCTATGGCTCCTCATCACCACCAATAAAATCGGAGGAACACACCTCCTAAGGCCTTCTTCCCTGTGATTTTCTAATGCGGCACCATATTCCTAAGCTTCCTCAGGAAACCCTAAGTTCTATTATATTTGTAAATACTGGGAGTTAGGTTTTTGGGGAGATCAGATATGAGCTGTACCAAAATGACCCAGCTAGGAGGGAGAGGGAGAAGGGAGAGAGGGGGGTGGTTACAGAATACTTGTGGAGTAGTCATTATAGTAAAGTGCTTTGGAGTTATTAATTTGCATATGAAGTTTTCTATAAATACCTTTCCTCTCTATGTTGTTGGGGAACTCTTAGAACCATTCTTCTTAAATATCCCTTTGGGTCTGCAGTTCTTGACCTTCGCTGCACATTGGAATCATCTGGGGAATTTTAAAATATTGACAGAGTCTCATCGTGGAGGTTCTGATTGCATTGGCCTGGGATCTGAACATTAAAAGCTCCCAGGTGATTCTGATGTGCAGTCAGGGTTGACACCCACTGGTCTAGGAAGACTTCAGGAACATATTTAGGTAAATCCTCCTCTTTTCCTTCTGTGCCCTGCACATTGTTCTCTGATGCCTATCATACTGTATTTTGATTTCAGAGTACAGATAGACGGTACACAAACACACACACGCGTCCACATAAGGGTGTAGAGTATACTTATTCCTCTAACTAGACGTTGACCATCTTCAATAAGGCACCTTTGTATTTCTGGAGGCTGACACTTCATGGAGTTTTGGGAAAGGCTGAATGAGAAGGTAAAATGTCATCAACACTTACTGTGGTCCTCCAAATGTCAGCCACTACAGCGCTCTGTACGGTCCAAAACAGAGAGAACAGGTTGAACGGTCAGTGGGCGGTAGCCATGTGACCCAGGCCTCACTTCAAGGACAGCCTCAGGTATAAATTTCTGAAGCCTTCTGGGGAAACCAAGCTCCCGGTAGGAGACATCTCGTGCCCGCAAGTCCCAGCGCAACTCAAGCGCGATGGAAGAGGGCAGGCATCTATGTCAAACACGGCGCACTGCTGTCTGGGTGTTGGTAAGCCTCACCCTCAGAAGCGAAGCCAACCGAACGGCACCGGGCCGTTTCCCGTCAGCCTGTGCAAGTCCGATCCCGGAACGGGAGGCGTGGCCGGACCCGCCCCTGACGCGCTCGGGCCCAATTGGCCAGCCTTCCGCGTCTCTGTAACGGTCGGGGAGGCGGGGCGGGACCGGGCGGGGCGGGGCGGGGTGGCTGCGCGCGCTGCTGGCGGAGGCGGCGGCCGCAGACGGTGAGTCGCTCTCAGGGTCCAGAGGCTTTGGTGAGAATCGTTCCCTGCTGCAGACCCGGAGTTCCGTCAACTGGGTCCTGCGAGGGGTCAGAGTGACCCTGGCTGCGTCCTCCGAGAGGGGCCGCTGGGCGGGTTTCACGGCCATGAAAAATCCCAGCATAAAGTTTTGGTGACCCGACAAACCTCGAGACCTGACTCCTGGCCCTTTGTGATTTCTGGCCTTTGATGTAACGTCTTGGCACTTCAGTTTCTTCATTTGTCGAATACAGCTGAGAATTCTTGCTTTGCGTGGTGGTTGAGAAGATAAAAGGAGGCAGTTAGTGTAAAACTTAGAACGGTACTTGGACGCAAACTGGATTCTGGATAAGTCGTGGGTAATTATCTGTGTGGGTCGACCCAGGCTGACCCGAGGTGTCTAAGAAGGTTGTGAAGATTTAGAACCAAAGGGAGAAGATGCGCGAATAGGTGTGTGAGTCTGCCTTTCTGCCATTCATAGGTTAGTTCCAGATGAGAGAAGAGGGGAGTGGCTCTGACTATAGTGAATCTAATTTTGTCCTATTAAGAAAATCAGTGAGGTGAAAATGTCAGAAGGCTGAGAGGTCCCTAACATAGAGACCATTCTGTCAGTCTTCTGTCTCCTTCTTCCTTCCAGTCTCTCTCCCTCCCTCCTTCCCTTACTTTGTGAAGGCAACTCTGAAGGCAGACTGGAAAAGAGAGAAGATGAATTTTATTTTATTTTTATTTCAGTTGTTCACATTGGTTGTTCCCCTATACCCAGAACTGGAACTTGGATCCCTGGGATGTGGGTGGACTGCACTCCTTCCGAGGAGGCTACTCCACCAGGGCTGCGCCCTGCTAGTTTATTTTTTAAGCATGATAATGTCAAACACTGGGCAGGCATTACTGAGATCGATCGCAAAAAAAAAAAAAAAAAAAAAAAAAAAAGAAGCATGAGCCTTTGTTTGTTTTTTGGTTTTGACTCAGTACTGCCGAATAGACTTGGGACTTCTTTGCGCCATCTTACAGAAGAGATGACTAAGTTTTGGTCTGCAGCTTCTGCCTTAAAGCAAGAGAGGCATGTTCTGGCTCTTTGTGTAACCTCTCCTGGGGCAGAATGCTTTGGTAGAGATGATATGCAGTTCTAAATACAGGTCCTTGTTTTGTTCTTGGGAGCATTAAACAGCATGTTGGCACTTCTTTTTTTGGAAATAGAGCATCAGCATTTAATAGATAGTGGAGACTTTGAATTTTGAATGCACTGCATGTTCCTTTTATTGCAGTACTGTGAAATAGATACTTTTGAGAAAACCACAAATGTTGACGTGACTTACTTGAGAAAGAACAGTTATGGCCTGTTTTCAGCATAGAATTACATTTTTTAAAGGAAAGTTGCAACATTATTTTAAAGGAAAGGTAGAGGTGGGAATGAAGAGGAATAGGCAGGAAGAGAAAGGAGGAAGAAGTACTTTTTTTACTTAATTGTTCATGTTGGTTGTTTCCCCTGGCCTAAGGTCTTGAACTGGGGACCTTGGGTTGCACGTGGACTGCGCCCAGTAGGCTAAACTGCTAGGCCACTAGGGTGCACCATAATTACGTTTTAATATATGGTACATGTTACAGGAACTTCAGAGTTATAAAGGGCAAGTTACCAGAGGACTCTTAGGAAACCTGGACAGTGCTGGAAAATATAGCTGTGTTTGGCTTCTGGGCACTTGCTTTCTATACGATGAACAAACCACTCCTGCCCTGCCACTCCTGTTTTCATAGGCTCACTCTGGGTATGTTGTGACACTAATTAAAGCTACAGCTTCTGCCTTGGCTTTCGGAAGTGTTTGGTTCCTTCTTATGACTCAAAGTTGCAGTCTTGTGTCCTATCACAACCTGTAGTGAGGGAAAGAAGTCTGCTGTAAATCATCGGGACATTGCTTTCACGGTATGGATTTCTGAAAAGGAGAGCTCCGTCACAAGTGGAAGTGAGGAGATAGTTTTTCTTCCTGATGTTGCCTCTTGAGAGTTATTTTGTCTGGGAGTGCTCGTTTTAGTAAATGAGAATGTTCTACCTTTGAAGCCAGGAGGCAGAATTGATAGTACGTGATGATAGATTTGGACTCACAGCTAAATGTTTCAACAAAGTGGGGAAAGAAAAACTAAGGGGAAAGAAGAGAAAGAAGGTGGAAGTGGTGAATATTAGAACCAGCATTAAGTTACTTCAGTTGTTCTAGCTTCAGCGCATTGATAACCAATACCATAGCTGTCTGCCCTAGGAATAGCAAGATAGTTCTTACTAGGACTATGACCATTCTAAGATTTTGGTCTGCTTATCTTTTTAAACCTAGATGAAGATCCAGATTCAAACGTGAGACTCACTAGATGACATTTATTTCATTGACATCAACTTAAATGACCAGGTGAAAAGTGCAAATGCTATGACTGAGGTATGTCTAATATGACAAAAGACTGTCTGGAATGTTGGGAAGCTGTGGGAAGGATATTTTATTTATTATATATTATATACATTGTATATACATTTCCTTTTAGCCTTTGGGCAGTCTTGTCAGGTAGATATTTTAAAATTATTTGAAGAAACTGAATCCTGGAGAGGTTAAGTAACTACTTTTAATTTTTCGAAAACAAATAGCTGGTTACCAGCTCTGTCTCTGTGTCTGTCATGTTGTGTGCCAGGCACTGTTCTAGTTTCTTTCTGTATTAACTCTCCTAATCTTTTCAACTACCTTATCAACTCAACACTTTTATTGGGTCAGTTTATGATAAGAGCGTGGAGGCACAGAGTTCTTTCTTGACTATGTGGCAGAATCCACAATTCAAATCCAGACTGACTGTAGAGAGCTATCTTTTGGGTAGTATTTTCTTTGTTTTTGTTTTTATTATTTAATAAAATCTTTTTATTGTAAAATGAGCTTTTATTACGAAACCAAACATACACGCCAAGTGTATAGTTTAATGAATTATTGAAAGATGACATCATCCTTGTTAGGATGTAGAACCATGCTAGAGCTCTTCTGTTGTCCCATCCCAATCAACTGCTTCTGTTCTCCATTAGTAGACATTCTATTAATTTTTATAGTAATTGCTTTCTTATGTTTTCAAAAACGTTTTATCAAAAAATGTATATACTTAAACACTGTAATGTAGCCTTGTCCATTGCATTAAAATATAAAGCCCTCTTTTAATCTGTAGGTTTTCTCTCTATTCTTTTATTTTCCTTACAATTTATCTGATAAAGAATCTTAAGTCATTTCACATTAAATCCTGACTTTGCTGATTGCATACTTATGTACTGTTCACTATGCTCCTCTGTCTTGGGTAATTCTCACACATGAATAGCTAGATTCAGGAGTAGCAGACTCAGTTTCAATACCTTTGGCAATTCTCTAGGTAGTGTTTGGCAGTACCATTGGAGGTGCAAAGTGTCTCACTGTTTCCCTATTTGTGGTCTCCGCAGCTGTTGATATTTGATGTCTATTCATGAAGGCTGAAAACTAATAATCTTCTAACTCTATAATTTTTTCCCCAACTTACTGGTTAGAAAACTTGTGGTATGCAGCAGTACAGTTTCTTTAGGAAAGGCATCATAAATGTCTGATTCTATTTATCAATTCTCGAGATAATGAATTGATTCCTTCAAAGACAAAGAAAATCTAATATCAGTATTAGGTCAATTTAAACAGTTCATGCAGTGATTATCATTATTGAACCTCATTTCTCATTTTTGCTAGAGGGGGCCTATTCAAGTCTATTTTTTTGATATGACCCTAGTAGTTTTTGATAGCTTCCTTGTTAGCTGATGTCTTTTAATTTTTTTAAAGGAAAAGGTACAAGTAGGAATGAAGGTGAGTAAGCAGGCAGACAGGAAGAGAAAGAAGAAACATTTTTTCTATTTTTATTTAGTTGTCCATCTTGGTTGTTCTTGCTAGCTTGAGATGTGAACCCAGGTTCTTGGGATATATGTGGACTGTGCTCAGGCCAGAGGCAGTTGAACAAACCACCAGGGCATGCCATTATCTGATACCTTTTTTACAAAATTCATTAACTGGTTTATAATGTATTTGAAACCTGTATATACTACTTTATGATCACCACTACTTTATGATCACCACTAACGTTCTAGTTTTTATCCTCTACCATACCATTGACCCCTTTTACCTGACTTACCCAACCTTCTTTCCTCTTCCCTTTTGATAAATTACCATTTTGTTCCTAGAATCTAAGAGCTTGTTTTTATTTTGTTTTATTTTATTTTATTTCCTTATTTTTCACATATGAGCAAAATCATAATGGTATTTATCTTCCTGGTTTGATTTATTTCACTTAACATAATCCTCTCATAGTCTATTCATATTGTCACAAATGGCAAGATTTCATCTTTTTAAAAAAATATAGAGCTGAATTGTTTTCACTGAGTATACAGTCATGTGTCACTTAATGACAGGGATATAAGTGCTGAGAAATGTGTTAGGTGATTTCTTCGTATGAATGTAATAGTTTATTTATGCAAACCTAGGTGGTTTAACCTGCTGCACACCTAGGCTAGTTATAGAGACCACAGTTGTATATGGAGGTCATCCTTGACTGAGAGAATATTATGTGACACATGACTGTATATGCCACGTCTTCTTTATCTGTTCATCTGTTCTTGGGTACTTGGGTTGTTTCTAAATCTTAGCTATTTAAAATAATGCTTTAATGAATATAGGTAGAGGAGGAAGAAACATCTTTATTTAGTTTGTTGCTCATTTTGGTTTTTCACCTAGGCCCTGTGCCCAGGTCTTTGGGCTTTATGAGATATGCCAGTCTCAGCTCCCTGAGGCAAAAGGATGTACCCATATATATCTTTTCAAATGAATGTTTTTGTGTTATTCAGATAAATACTCAGAAGTGGAATAGCCAGATCATGTGGTAGTTTTATTCTTCAGTTTTTTAAAGAATCTCCATACTGCTTTCTTTCTTTCTTTTTTTTTTTTTTAAAAAAAAAGGAAAGTTATAGGCAGGAATGAAGGTGAGTAGGCAGGCAGGGAGAGAGAGGGGAAAGCAGTACTTTATTTATTTTAGTTAGTCATTCCTATTGGTTGTTGTTTTTAGTTGGTCCTGGGTCTTGAACCTAGGACAGGGAATGCATGTGGACTGAGCCTAGGTGGATACTAGACAGCTAGGCCACTGGGGTGGACCTATACTGTTTTCTTTAGTGACTGTACCCATTTACACTCCCAACAACAGTGCTACAAGGGTTCTCTTTTTTCCATACTTCATCAAAAGACTACTTTTGTAGTCTTTTGGATAATAACATTCTGATAACTTTAACTTTTCTATATATGGTTTATATATATATATATCACGTCTTATTTATTCATTCATCTGCTGATGGTTACTTAGATTGTTTCCAATTCTTGGCTGTTGTCAATAATATTTTAATAAATATAGGGGTGCATTTATATCTGAGAATTCATGTTTTTGTGTTTTTCAGGTAAATATTCAAAAGTAGGATGATAGAATCATAGAATTTCCATGCTCAATTTTTTTAAGAATGTCCATACTGCTTTCTGTAATGGTTGCACCAATTTAGACTCCCAGTAACATTGTAAAACGGTTTCCTTTTCTCTGCATCCTTGCCAGTACTTGTTGTTTCCAGTCTTCAGCATAATAGCTAACCTCACAGTTGTGAGGTGATTTCTCTTTGTTTTGATTTATGTTTCTCTAATAACAAGAAGAGGAACATTCTATTTGTGCCTGCTGGTCATCCAATCTTCTGCCCATTTTTTGATTGGGGTTTTGTTTTTCTGTTGTGTTTCATGACCTCTTTGTATGTTTTGGATATTAAACCTTTGTTAGATATGTGATGTATAATTCTTCTCCCACTCAGTAGGGTGTCTTCATTTTGGTAATAGTTTCTTTTGTTGTGCAGAGCTTTTTAGATTGAGGTAGTTCCTGTTGTTTCTTTTTGTTTTCCTTGCTGCCTTAGTTGAATCCCCAGAGACCTCTCCAAGGCTGATGTCGTGGAACATTGTACCTATGTTATCTTGTAAGTATTTTATAGTTTCTGGTGTTATATCCAAGTCTCTAATCCAGTTTGAATTAATTTTTGTGTATGATATTAATGGTCTAGTTTCATTCTTTGCATATGATTCTCTTTGAACTTGAGGATTATGATACCTTCATTTTCTTTTTTCTCAAAATTACTTTTGTTATTTGGGACCTTTTGTGGTTCATATACATTTTTTGATTTTTGTTTCGTTTCTGTTCCGATTTTGAAAGGGATTGCATTAATTCTTTTTATTGTTTAGGTAATGTGGTTATTTTAATGATGTTAATTCTTCCAGGCCATGAGCATAGAATATCTATTTTTGGTGTCTTGTTTCTCAACAATGTCTTATAATTTTCGGTTTGCTGGTCTTTCATCTCCTTAAATTTACTTCTAGGTTTTTTTTGATGTGACTATACGTGGGATTTCTTTCTAATATTTCTGTTTTGGGGTTTTTTTTGCATATAGAAATGCAACAGATTTTTTTGTATATTAGTTTTGTACTCTACTACTTCACTGTATCAATTTATTATTTCTAATATGTGCCTAAAGGAGTCTTTAGAGTGTTCTGTATATATTATCATGCCATATGCAAATAGTGATAGTTTTATTTTTCCTTTTCCAATTTGACTTTTTTTTTTTTAAGGAAGGCAGGAGTGCAGTCAGACAGGTGTCAGACAGGCAGGCAGGAGGAAAGAAAGAGAGAGGAAGAAGCATTTTATTTATTTGTTGTTCATTTTTGTTGTTCCCCTGGCCCTGGACTGTAAACCTGGGTCTTTGGGTTCATCTTGGCTGTTCCCCGCAACCCCACATTGTGAACCTGGGTCCTTGGGATGTATCTGGACTGTGCCCGCAGACTTAATTACTAAGCCACCAGGGCATGCCAGCTTATTTTTGAAATCTGTGTCATTGTCTTCTTTTTAAATATTTAATGAAATATTATTTTTGTTTCATAAAATAACATAAGCCCGTATGCTAGGCTTGCCATTCATAATGTATATGACAGTGCTCCATATCCACCACCAAATTACCACGAGTCCTCCCTCACTATCTATTAGACCCCCACCATCACTTGCTCCCACCTCTCACTCCATTCCTGCAGCTCAACCACCAATAGTATTTTTTCTCAATAATAAATCTGTGATAAAGTACACAAACTTAAAATTTACCATTCTAACCGTTTTTAAAGTGTATAGTTCAATGGTATTAAATACATACATAATGTTCTGCTATCACCATCATCCATTTGCAGAGTCCTTTCATTCTGTACAACTGAAACTACAGACCCATTAAACAGTAACTCCTTTTCCCCCTTCCTTATCGACACTGGGACCCGTCATTCTGCTTTTTTTTTTTTTTTTTGCTAAATACTTCATGTAAGTAAAATTATGCAACATTTGTCTTTTTGTGACTGACTAATGTCCTAAAGTTTTGCCCATGTTATAGCACTTGTCAGACTAAGTAATATCCATTATGAATATACCACATTCTCCTTATCTATTCATTTGTTGATGGATACTTCATTTGGTTCTGCATTTTAACTATTGTGCTACTCTGAACATAGATATGTAAATACCTCTTTGAGGTCCTGTTCTCATTTATTTTGAAAGTAGAAGTAGAGTTTCTGGATCACTTAAAAATTTTGAGGCGCTACCATGCTGTTTTGTTTGTTTGTTTGTTTTTACAGTGGTTGTACCATTTCACATTCCCATCAACACTATACAAGGTTTCCAGTTTCCCCTCATTTTCACCAATTGTTTTTATGATAGTAGCCATCCTTATGGGTGTAAGGTTTTATTCATTGCAGTTTTGATTTGCATTTACTTAGTGATTAGTGATGCTGAACATCTTTTTATGTTTGTTGGCCCTTTGTATGTCTTCTTTGGATAATGTCTGTTTGAGTCATTTGTTTTCTGTTTTAATCAGATTTTTGTTATTATCGAGTTTTAGGAGTTCTCTGTTGTGAATGCACATCTTTTATTAAATCTATGATTTGCAAATATTTTTCTCTCTTTGGGAGATTTGCACAATGAAGCTGAAAATTGTTGCTCAAAGAAATAAAGAAGACATAAGTTAATGGTGGCATTCCATATTTAGGGGTTATAAGGCTTATTATTAACATATAAAAGCTACGCAAAGTGATAGATTCAGTATGATCTCTATCAAAGTCCCAGTGACACTTAACTCTATCTTTTGATGCACAAAAGTTTTTTAACTTTTGTGAAATTCAGTTTATTTCTTTTGTTGCAATTCTTTCAGCACATTGAAGTTATTTGTCCACTGTTGGTTTCTATTATTATTGCTAGGAAGCTAGCTGGCATTCCTTTGAGGTTAGTTTTCTTAAAATTGCTTTTAAAATTTTTCTGTTTTTCTGTTCTTTAATATTATGAGTATAGGTGTAATTTTTTCCTCTGCTTTATCCTGTTTTCTGTGCAGGTAAGTTTCTGAAATAAATAGATTTATGTATCTTATTGTTTCTCAAAACTTTTTTGTTTTTGTTAAAGGAAAGGTACAGGCAGGAATGAAGGCAAGCAGAGGTAGGCAGGCAGGAAGAGAGAGAAGGAAGAATTTTATTTATTTGAATTATTAGTTCATCCTGGTTTTCCCCACAGATCTGAGACACAAACCCAGGACCTTGGGATGTGTGTGGACTGCGCCCAACCAGTACTCCACTAGGTGCATGCACCTAGATAACATTTTTTAAAACATTTGTTTAAAATAAAAGTGAGAGAAATAAACATAGTGGGTGATTACATTGTTGAAGGAATTTAAAGGGGAAAGCTGCTCTGTGATGTAAGTAACAATAATGGCAGAATTTGATAATATGTAACATGTTGCTAGATTTAACTGAAAATAAATGATTGATAACCAGTAAGTTTAGTTGACTCATAATCTGGAGCAGATGTAGAAGGACAGAAAGGTGCCTGGATGCAGTGTTGCCTTGGCAGTAAGGAGGCCTGCTCTGTAATCAGCCCTGGGAAAATCATTTCACCACTCTGAGCTTCAGATGGTGTGACTCTGCACACTCTTTCCTGCAAGCTCTAAACAAAGATTTTAGATTCAACAATTCCCATGGTTCTATCCAGCTCCCAAATTCCATGATGCTAATGAGTGTGTATGCTTTTGATTCTGCAGTGAAGGAATTATACTTATATATCAAAGAACTCAAGGTAAATTTTTTACCCTGTAGAATAGTGGAGCCTTAGATTAGAAGAACAAGTGAATGATAGGACAGGTGGGAGATAGTTTTCTTTGTGTGAGTGTATGTGTTTCTAGAGGAGAACATTGTAAGAGTTTGTTTTAATCATTAAGAAAAATTTTTTAAGGAAAGGTGCAGGCAGGAAGAGAGATTAGGAAGAGCATTTATTCATTTTATTTTTATTTAGTTGTTCACATTGGTCATTTTCCCCAGACTGTGACACGCAGCCCTGGAGCCTTGGGATGTATGTGGACTGTGCTTCTTCAGCACTAGTTGACCTAACTGCTACTTTACCAGGATGGACTCATTCTAGTCATTTTAAAAATCAACTTTGATAAATAATTATAAAAGTTTTGACATACAAATTATTAACTTACCTTCAAGAGTAATGGATCATTTTTAATACAATTTCCTTTAATACTAAATGCACTTTTTTTTTTTTTTTTACCATTTAGGTCACTCAAATTTTAAATTACCAGTCCACTCCAGTTTTGATTCTGTAAGAGAGACTATATCTAGAGCAGTCTCTAAATCCCAGGAGTCCAGTAAATCAACAGACTCATGACTGAAAAACAGGTAAACTTGGAATATTTTAAGCCAGTATTTCTCAAAGTATGTACCAAATAATAGTACATCTACAAATATGATAAATATTACTTTAAAAGTGTTCTTTAGTAAAATAATTTTGGGAATTCTGAGTTAGAGGTTATTAAATGATTCCACTATTGTGAGACTTCACAATCGCTATCAGTCCAAAAAAGAAGCTTAACATAACATTTCTTATTTATTTAACACTGCTTCTAGCCTGATAGTTTTGTTAGGAATAGTAAATTTTTATTTTTAACTTTTATCATTTTATGTGCATAGAAACTCAAACAAAAGTTTTGGAGAAAAAGTTGTTAGTCTGAAAAATCGTGAAAATGATGAGGGTGTTTTTCCATTTTTTATCTTAAAGTTGATTTTTTATTCTCTCCTTATAATTGCAGCAGGAAGAAGCAGAATGGGAAAGCATAAATGTGCTATTGATGATGCATGGCTTAAAACCTTTATCAATGATCAGAAGACCAGATCTTAAAGGTAATCACTTCTTTTGGTAAAAAGCTTCCTTTTCTTTCTTTTTTTAAAGAGAGGAAAGAAGGAAGGAAGAGGTGAAAGAAACATTTTTATTTAATGTTTCATTTTTTTCTTATCCTATCCCTGGCTTATGTGGTCTGTACCCAGCGTCTCAGCTGCCTAATCCACAAGGGTGTACTCAAGTTTCTTTTTCCTTTAAAAATTTTTGATCTAAAATGTTTTTTACCTTACCTTTATTTTTACTATCTGTATTACATTTTTTTAAAATGTAGACCTCATCATTTTTGACCAACAGTCATCACAAAGGATGAGACAGAATTTGAAAACCTTGATAGAACAAACAGCATGTCAACAGAAAATGATCCAGGAGCTCATAGAAGTAAATCAGCAGCTTAAGTAAGAAAATGGAACACATCCTGTTTGAATTGTTTATGTAAAAGTGCTGTGCGTTCTAAAAAATTAACTGCCTTGGAAAGAATCTTGAAATTTAATTTTCCATTTTGATTAAATGTTAAATTAAAAAATATTTTTAATAGGTAAATCTTTTGGAAATAGCTTAGATAGATAATGGTACCCTCTTCTTTTGGTTTGGGTTAAGAGATAAACATTTTAAGAATACAGATTAATGTTAGAAATTTTTATGTTATTACATGAGTATATTTGTTGATGAGAATTTTTTTTCTTTTTTTTTACTAAGAGAAGCAATTGTTTGTCTTTTATTAGAAATGAACTTCAACTAGAGCAATGCCGAGCATCAGGTGAAGAACAGCGAGCTAATGACTTGGAACAAATTATGGAGAGTGTGAAAGACAAAGTTGGTGAATTGGAGGATGAATCCTTAAATAGGGTTTGTGAACAACAGAATAAAATAAAAGATCTTCAAAGAGAACAGAAAGCTTTACAGGTACTGAGTTACCTGAAATTTTCTTACACAGTAGTATTAAAATAGCCCATCCCAGGGTCACAGGTGATTTCCATGTTGCTTAGTTCATTGAACCTTACCTTACTTACCTACTGCTGTGGACTTCTTGAAATTCTTTCTTCACTTGGTTTCCAGATTATCTTCTCTTCTCTTCTGGTTATTCTCTTACCCCACTGGTCATTTTTCAACTCCTTTCTTAGTTCTCATCTCCCTAACTTCTTAGTTTTGGGATTTCTGAGTACTCTTTCCTTAGACCTAGCTTAAATCTATAGCCCAGACCTCTTCTCTTAATCCCAGACTCATATCCCACTGCCTTCTTATCTCTATGGATAACTGATAGGCATCTAAAACTTTACAGTCTAAAACGAGTTTCTGAATTTCCTCCCAAAGCTTTCTTCGTCTTAGTTTAGTCTAAGTCACCATTTCTCCCCTACTTGCTTTCTTTGCTTTTCCCTTACCTTTTTCAGTGTGTTCTCAGTAAAGTAGTTAAAAGCCTTCTTAGGACCTTCTTCTTTCAGAGGAAAATCTGAAATTTTTGCCATGACCTATAAAGCCCTAGATGATCTGTTACCTAGCTGTTCCAGTCTTCCATGAAGATGACAAGACAGAGTTAGGATGGTTGTGTAGATACTTGATGATGTGGAATTACGATTGAGGAGTGGATACCTGATGTTGGAATGACTATTTTAAGTCCCTAAAGTGTACTTTTTATGGAGGTCAGCCAAAACTGGCAAACTGGAGGAATTGCTGCCCCTCATAGTTGCTCCATCACCCCATTCCTTTACAGAACATTTGTACTAGTTCTTGGGGGCAATGGAGAACAATTACTTCACAGCTTTGGGCGCATCCTTCTTTTTTTGGTATAGAGTTGTTTCCAGTTTTAGAATGTTACAGTGCTATGTGTTTTGAAACCATAAGAAGAAACATTAACTTTGTTTATGTGACAAAGAAAGTCAAAGAAATGAGATATTTGGCAGTATATTTAAAGATTGCTGGGGAAATTCAGAAACCAAAAACTAGCATTTTATTTTCAGTTTCTAGGTTCTGTGTTGGTGTCTCCCCCACCCCGCCCACCCCCGGCCCCGGCTTTTTTTGTTGTTGTTCTTCAACCAGTGTATTGGTTTTTGGATCTAGTTTTAGAAACTTTGTGTTCTCTCAGTTCCTTTTAATTTTAAGTTGATGTGAGCTATATATCAGGATGTAGTTTTCTCTCTTCTTTACAAAATTTTGGTGTCCATGGTAGGGAATATAAGGATAAGAAAATGGGTTTTTACTATTCTTTCACTGTTACTTCAAAAATTGAAATACGTATTTTTGACGTCTGTAAATCTAAATGACTTTGTAATTACTACTTTATACCCTGACAGCGCAGCAGTCATAAAACAATTTTACCATTCCTCAACTGCGTTCTTGTTTTATACTTAAAATATGTATTTATTTTTATACTCTACATATGTATTTGCTGCTAAAAATTGAAATAATACAAAATACTTTTTTATTTAACTTTTTAGAAAACAGGAAAAATATTTAAATATTCTCTACTCTGATTATTATGTCTTTTCCAAATCACCTGTTGTTAAACCATCAAACTCTCTTCTATGCTTTTCCTTAAGTTTATCAGCTTTAATTTTTTACTTTATTTGGATGTTATCTATTGATTTTAGCTTTCTCAAATACATTCCAAATCATGAAACTGAGCACTTGCCGCCACATTAAAAAATAGACCTAAAGTATATTAAAGTTAGCAATATTTTACTGATACTACATGGTCGCCTTATAAATAATTGCTATCTAGATAGGGAGGAAAGAGAAATAGGAAGGATAAAGACAATTTATGTGTTATGGATTACTAAAATCATTAAATCCAATTTTCTTTCATGCCATATTTTGCCATGTATCATATGCTCCTGTGTGTAGTGCACACCAACTTTTTGGCCCAAACTCTCAGGAAAAAATCTTTCATTTTAATTTTTTAATTCAAAGTTTGTTTATATTTAGGTACTCGTTTTTGTATTATAAAGGGATTTTAGCATTTATTTATTAACATTATGGCACCATAAATTTTATGTAACAAATAATTACAAAACAAAAGAACACATACAAGGTAAAAAAAGCTTTCTTCCCATTGCCTCCAGTCTGAGGACACTCTCTGTGGGAGCAGGTCCAAAGTGTCTCTTGGCAGCTCTGTCACCATGCGCTTTAGCATATTTAGTAACTGTTATCTTAAAGCTTGCAGTGCCTGTATTTTTGTAAAAATATCAGTCAGATTGCTAGCTTCCACCTAAAGTGTATGAAGAGAAATGTCATGCTCTTGTCCCTATTAAGTCAGAGTCACTTACTCTGGACAACAGTGTATCTCTCTTCATTTCATTTCATTGAATCATTAGCCAAAATTGCTTTCATTGCTAGTTCATCGTAAGTTAAACAAACCTAATTACCATATTCCAGGGTATTTTTTTGTATATGGATATTGTTATCATATCTAGAGTTACACTTTTAATGAATAAGCATAAATAAAAGAATTAAAAACATTTATATAGCTATGGAATTAGTAATACCCATGTATAATGTGCATCCCTATTTTTTCCCTCACAAAGGTGGGCAAAAAAGTATGCATTCTTATATGATGCGTAAAGAGAAAACAAATGAACGTCATAAATAAAATGACACTAAAAGTGTGTGTGTGTGTGTGTGTGTGAGAGAGAGAGAGAGAGAGAGACAGAGACAGAGAGAGAGAGACAGAGACAGAGAGAGAGAGACAGAGACAGAGAGAGAGAGAGACAGAGAGAGAGAGACAGAGAACACTACTCCAAACATCTATGGACTCTTGGTGATGAGAGACAAAAACACAAAATGACGAGCGAGGGGTAAGAAGGGAATTAATTGTAAACAAAGTGAGAAAAAAAAGGAGGGGGATATTAGTAAGCCTACTATGCTAGATGTAAATGTAAAAATACTGTTATGTATACCTCAAAACTATCAATGTCAAAATATAATATCCCTTCAATAAAAAATTTAAAAAGTGTGCATTTTACATGGCAAAGTATGGTAATTACTCAAGTTCATGTTGCTGAATTCTTTTCTGTTGTTGAGAAGTATTCCATTGTATGGGTATACTGCAGTTTGCTTACCTATTGATGGATATTTAAATTGTTTTCAGTTTCTGTTACAAATAACATTCTATCGACAATGTGTTCAAGTTATTCTTCATTTCATTTCTCAGAACTAGATTTGGTGAGTTGTATGGTAAGCATATATTTAACTGTTTCTGAAACCACCAAATGTTTCCAAAGTGCGTATTCCGTTGTAAAATTCCCACCTGGGTATGAAGTTTCTAGTTTATCTGTATTCTTGCCAACACTTAGTATTGTTTACCTAAATTTTGAAGAATCTGTTTTTACAAGGTATAAAATTATAGATTATTTTCATTCAGCATTTGAAAATATCATTGTCTCTGGACTTCCATTGTTTCTGCTGAGACGTGTTCATCAGTTAGTTTCTCCTTTGAGGGTACTCTGATTTTCCTCTGGATTTATTTAATGTTTTTCTCTTTGCTTTTGTTTTGTTGAAGTTTTACTTTATACCTAGAAAAATTCACTTGATTTAAATCTGGCTTAATGTATTTGATCAGTTTTGCCTAAATTCTTAGCCATTATATTTTCAAATATTTCTTGTGTTCATTCTCTTTCCAGTTTTTCTGGAACTATAGATAATAACATCTGCAAGAATTTATCACTGAGTCCCATATATATTCTTTATGTTTTTTTCTTTGGTTATATTTCACCCTTTTGTCTCTTGATATTTTCTTCTGATTTTCAGTTTTGGAATTTCTGTTCTTTGTTTTGGTTTCCAGTTTTATGCAGAGACTCAAACTTGTTTTGTATCTCTTTGAACGTATTACATTTGTTTTAAAATCTGAATTCTTTTGGAACTAGGTACAGATGGTGGTTGCATAACATTGTGAATGTTTCAAATGATAGTGAATTGTTCCCTTTAAATGGTTAATACTATGTTATGAGAATTTCACTTCAACTTAAATATGTATCTGTGTCTGTAATACCACTAACTAGTTATAACTAGGTCAGTTTTAGAAGTCTGTTTGCCCAAGTTTCCATTCATGTTGTTTCATCTCATGGTATGTCTAGTTATTTTTTTAAATTTATTTTTTATTATGGTGATTATTAAATACCTTAAAATAATTTTTTACGTATAGGTTCCCCACTTCTTAGTTATGTTTCAACACACCATGTCCTCTGCCAAATCACCAAGCGTACCTCCCCATTGTCCATTGAGCTACGCTACCATTTGCCCCTGCCCTCCCCTTTCCTTTTTGGTGACCTTAGTTCTGTTGCAAATGTTTCAGTGTTGGTTATGTTTCTTCTGTTCCTTTGTTTTGTCTATTCACATTTAACCTATTAATAAGGTCATGTGGTATCTTTCTTCTTTTGACTTGTTTCACTTAGCATAATCCCTTCTAGTTGTTAATTCAAATGACAGAGTTTCATCTCTTCTAAGTGCTGTTTACTATTCCATTGCATATATGTACCATATTTTCTTTATCCATTCATCTGATGTTGGGCACTTAGGTAATTTCCTGTTCTTAGCTATTGTGAATAGGGCTGCAATAAACGTGGGGATACATACATCTCTGTGGATGGTGCTTTCGTATCTTTTGGGTAGATGCCCAGAAGTGCAATGACGTAATCACGTGAGATTTCCATCTTCAATTTTTTGAAGAATCTCCAAACTGTTTTTCATAGGGGTTGCACCAATTTACACTCCCACCAACAGTGCAAAAAAGTTCCCTTTTCTCCACATCCTTGCCAACATTTGTTGTTTCCAGACTTTGGGACATTAACCAGTCTTTTAGGTGTAAGGTGATATCTCATTGTTGTTTTAATTTGCATTGCCCTGATAGCCAGTGAATAGGAACATAATTTCATGTACCTGTTGGCCATCTATATATCCTCTTCGGTAAAGTGTCTTCTCTAATTCTTCTTTGCATTTTTTCATTGGATTGCTTGTTCATCTGTTGTTGAGTCTTAGGAGATCTTTGTATATTTTAGATATTAAGCCTTTGTCGGAAATATCGAATGCAAATATCTTCTCCCAGTTAGTAGGTTTCCTTTTGGTTTTGGTGATTTTTTTGTTGCTGGTGCGAAGAAGCTCCTGAGTTTGATGTAGTCCCAGTTGTTTATTTTTCTTTTTGTTTCCCTTGATGATGGAGTTGAGTCCCCAAAGGCTTTTCTACAACTGCTGTCGTGGAAATTCTTTCCTCTGTTGTCTTCTAAGAGCTTTATGGTTTCTACTCTTATGTCCAAGTCTCTAATCTATTTTGAATTCATTTTAGAGAATGGTCTAGCTTCATTCTTTTGCATATGGCTGTCCAGTTTTCCCAGCACCATTTGTTGAAGGGACTTCCCTTTTGCATTGCATGCTTTTGACTCCTCTGTAATAGATTAACTGACTGTATGTGAGTGGGTCAGTTTATGGTGATTCTATTGTATTCCTCTGATCTGTTCCTCTGTTATTATTCCAGTACCATACTGTTTTGATCACTATGCTTTGTAACATAGTTCAGAGTCTGGACATGTAATCCGTTCTTTTTTCTAGTTCGTTCTTTTTTCTCATGATTGCTTTGGCTTTTTGGGGTCACACAGATTTTAAGATTTTTTGTTCTATTTCCTGTAAATAAGGCCTTAGGATTTTAATGGGGATTGCTTTAAACCTATATATTGCTTTGGGTAAGATGGCCATTTTAATGATACTGATTCTTCCCAGCCATGAGTAGGGTATGTTTTTCCATTTATTTGTGTCTTCCCCTGTTTTTTAAGAAGGACTTATAGTTTTCTTTGTATAGAGCTTTCACTTCCTTTGTTAGGTATATGCCCAGGTATTTTATTCGTTTAACTTCTATTTTAAATGGTGAGATTTTCGTTATATCATTGTATTCCTTGATGAGTTCTATACGTTTTTTGATAGAGTTTTTGAGATTTTCAATATATATATTCATGTCATCTGCAAATAATGAGAGTTTTACTTGCCTCTTTCCAATTTGGATTCCTTGTATTTCCTTTTCTTGCCTAATTGCTCTGGCTAAGGCCTCCAGTACAATGCTAAATAGCATTGGTAATAGTGGACAACCTTGTCTTCTTCCTGACCTAAGAGGAAATGCTTTCATTTTTCACCACTGACTACGATGTTGGCTGTGGGTTTTTCATATATGGCCTTTCTTATGTTGAGGTTTGAACCCTTTATACCTATTTTATGAAGGGTTTTATCATAAATGAGTGTTGGATCTTGTCAAAAGCTTTTTCTGCATCTGTTGATATGATCATGGGGTTTTTTTCTTTGCTCTTGTTGATATGGTGTATGACATTAATAGATTTATGTATGTTGAACCATCCTTGCATCCCTGGGATGGATCCCACTTTGTCATGATGAATGATCTTTTCGATGTATTGATGAATTCAGTTTCCTAATATTTTGTTGAAGATTTTTGCATCTATGTTCATTAGAGATACTGGTCTGTAATTTTCTTTCTTGGTGACATCTCTATCAACTTTTGGTGTCAGTGTAATGTTAGACTCATAAAAAGTATTTGGGAGAGTACCCTAGTCTTCAGTATTTTAGAGCTTGAGAACAATAGGTGTTAATTCTTCTCTGAAGGTTTGGTAGAACTCATTGGAGAAGCCATCTGGTCTCTGGCTTTTATATTTGGGGAGACCCTTGATTACATTTCAATTTCTTTGCTTGTGATTGTTCTGTTCAGGTTTTCAAATTCTTCTGGGTTCAATCATGGTGGACTATACTTTTCTGGAAATCTGTCCATGTCCTCAAGGTTGTCCATTTTGTTGACGTAGAGCTGTTCACAGCAGTCCCTTATGATGGTTTGAATTTCTGTGGTATCTGTTGTAACTTCTACCCTTTCATTTATAATCATAGTTTTGAGAGTTTTCTCCCTTTTTTTCTTTGAGTCTAGCCAGTGGTTTGTCCATTTTGTTTATTTTTTCAAAGAAAAAATGATTTCCTTGATTTTCAGGATTGTCTTTTTGTTTTCTATTTCATTTATTTTTGCTCAGATTTTGAGTATTTCCTTTCTGCTGCTGATATTTGGTTTTAATTGTTCTTCTTTCTCTAGTTGTTTTAAATGTAGAGTTAAGTTGTTTACTTGCAAATTTTCTTGTCTTGAGATAGGCCTGGATTGTGATGAACTTTCTCCTTAGTACCACTTTTGCTGCATCCCATAGATTCTGGCAGCTGGTGTCCTCATTCTTATTTGTCTCTAAGTATTTTTTTCAAGTTTCTCTTTGATTTCCTCTTTTACCCAAGAGTCTTTCAGGATCACATTGTTGAGTTTCCAGTTGGTTTGGGGTTTTCCAGCTTTCTTTTTGTGGTTATTTCCAGTTTTAGGCCATTGTGGTCAGAGATGCTTGGTGTGACTTCAATCTTTATGAATTTGTGGAGAGATGTTTTGTGTCCCAGCATATGAACTAACCTTGAAAATATTCCATGCACGCTTGAGAAGAAAGTGAAATCTGTAGTTGTTTGGTGAAGTAATCGGTGTATATCTATTAGACCTTTCTGTTCCAGATGGTCATTTAAAGTTGCTGTTTTCCTGTTAAGTGGGACGTTGAAGTCCCCCACTATTATTGTGTTGCTGTCAATGTCTCTTGTCAGGTCTCTAATACCTGCTTCATGTATTTTGATTCTGCTTCATTTGGTGCATATGTGTTAATAAGCATTATGTCTTCCTGCTGGATTGATCCCTTAATCATTATGTTGTGTCCATCTCTGTCTTTTGTGATGCTTTTTAGATAGAAGTCTTTTATTTTATAGGAGTATAGCTGTTCCTGATCTTTTGTGGTTACTATTCAGCTGTAAGATTTGTCTGCCAGCCATTGACTTTGAGCCTTTGTTTATCTTTTGGAAGAAGTGGGTTTCCTGAAAGCAGAGGAAGTTTGGATTATGCTTTTTAATCCTTTTAGCCACTCTACATCGTTTGACTGGTGAGTTCAGTCCATTAACTTTTAGTGTCTTTTTATAATTTGTCTTTTGTACGTTGCTCCAGATGATTCCTTTGTTCTCTTTTTCTTTTTAGTTCGGATGGGTACTGTTATGTTTTGACTAATTTTGCCTTTTGTTTTCTTCTTTTTTTTTTCCCCTGGGGGTGTACTTTGAGGTTACCCCAGAGTTAACATTCACAGCTCATGTTGGCTAATTTTATATGAAAGTATATTAGTCTTCCACGCATTGTAATTGTCCACATTTTTGTTCTCTTCTCTTCCTCCCCACTTTTAATATTTGCTGTTTTTCTGTGTGGCTTCTTTATGCTTTATAGAGCATCCTTTAAAAGTTTTTGCAAAGCTGGTTTGGTGATGATAAACTCCTCTAACTTTTGCATGTCAGAAAATGTTTTTATCATTCCTTCAGTTCTGAATGATAATCTTGCTGGATATAGTATCCTGGGTTGAAAATCCTTTTCTTTCAGCACTTTGAATATATTATGCCATTCACTTCTGGCCTGTAGAGTTTCATTTGAGTGTCTAGATATCTTTGATAGAGTGGTGATAATTGTTTCAGAACAATTTTTAGAAACAAAAGAAAATCATGTTTGTGTATGGTAGATAGCTAATTGGGCACTAGTAATCTGGAATCATGTTAATCCAATTTCAGAGACAGATGATGATTTGAAGCTAAATGTCTGTTCCAGAGGAATCTGGTTTATTTCTCATTTACCTTTACTTTGAGGGTACAGTATGAAAGGTTTCCCAGGAACTTCCCTTCCTTGTTAGGACTTGGGGGATCTAATTTTGTTTCCATAACTCTTCTAGACTGAAAAAAGTTATTGCTCATTTTCTTAGTCTCTGTTGGAGTGTTTCAATAATCTGCATTCATATACTGTCAAGTATTTTTCACACATTTACCTGACTTCCATGCCATTACATTCCTTTAGGGTCCCTTGAGATTCCATAAGAACACTGGGGAAGGATTTTACTGTTTCTGCAGAAAAGTTGTTGGAATTTTGATAAAGACTGCATTAAATTTGTAGATTGCTTTGGGTAGTATTGATATCTTAATATTAAGTTTTTATGAATATAGGATTCTTTCTATTTGTCATTTTCAGTGTCTTTCAGCAATCTTTAGTAATTTTCACTGTTTAAGTGTTCTGCCTTCATTAAGTTTATTTTCAATTATTTTATTCTTTTTGATGCTTGTGTAAGTGGAATTATTTTCTTAATTTCCTTTTTAGTTTGTCCATTTTTTCTTGTTTTTTCATTATATTGTATGAACATTGCTTCGTAACATTAGTTTTAAGGTGCATGTAATGGTAAGTTAACATCTGCATATAATACATTAAATTTTCTTCCAATAGTCTAAATTCTATCCTTCACCATTTAGCCCGTTTGCTGCCCCAATCCCCTTTCCTTTTGTGAACTACTAATTTGATTCTATAGATAAGTCTATTTTTGTTTGATTTTGTTCATTTGTTCACTTCTCTGTATACTACATGAGTGTAATCAGATGTTTGTTTTTCTTCTTCTGATTTACCTCACTAAGCACAATTACCCCTAGGTCCAACAATGTTGTCACAGAAGGCACAGTTTCCTCCTTTTTAATGTGTGTATATATTTATATGCTACATCTTTATCCACTCATCTGCCAATAGACATTTAGGTTATTTCCAATTCTCATCTGTTGTAAATAATGCTACAATGAAAATGAGAGTGCATATATATTTAATAAATATGGGTTTTTTTGATAAATACACAGAAGTGGGATAATGAGATTGTATGGAATTTCTATTTTCATTTTTATGAGGACTCTCTGAACAACTTTCCCTGTGGTTGCACCAATTTACACTCCCACTAGCATAGCATATAAGAGTTTCCTTTTATCCACATCTTCACCAACACTTGGTATTTCCAGTCTTTTGTGTATTGTCAATTGTTACTACTTAAGAATACAATTGTTTTTTTTTTTAATGTTTTATTGCACTAACTTTGATTTTACACATTTAAATAAATTAACATGTAGGTTCCCCATATGTGAAGTTTACCTATTCCTAAGATATATGTCAGTACCCCCTGCCCTCCACCAAATCACTAAGTGTTCTTCATCATTGTCCAGTGGGCTCTGCCACTACTTATGCCTCCTGCCCATCCCAGTCCCTATTGGTAATCTCAGTTTTATTGCAATTCCAAGTCTTGGTTTTGTTTCCTCTCTTCCGTTGATTTTTCTATTCATATTCCACCTATGAGTGAGATCATCTGGTATCTATCTTTCTACTTTTGACTTATTTCACTAGCATAATCACCTCTAGATCCATTCACTTTGATTCAAATGACAAGATTTCATCTCTTCTAAGGACTGTATAGTATTCCAGTGTGTGTGTGTGTGTGTGTGTGTGTGTGTGTGTGTATGTGTATCACATCTTTATACATTCATCCTGCATTGGGCACTTAGGTAGTTTATAGTTCTTAGCTATTGTGAATAGGACTACAGTAAACATGGGAGCGCATAAATCTCTGCCAATTAGTGTTTTTCTGTCTTTTGGGTAAATACCCAGAAGTGGGATGGCAAAATCATATGGACTTTCCATATTCAACTTTTTGAGGAATCTCCATACTGTTTTCCATATGAGTTGCACTAGTTTGCACTCCCCCCAACAGTGAGAAAGTATTCTCTTTTCTCCACATCCACATTCTATATTTTGGAAGAGTTTGAGAAGAGTAATTATTAATTCTTCTCTGAAATCTTGGTAAAAATTTATTAGAAAAGTCATCCGGTCCTGGGCTTTTGTTTATGGGGGACTTGTAATTTCTTTACTTGTGACCGTTCTGTTTAGGTTTTTCAATTCTTCCTGGTTCAGTCTTGGTAGACTGTATTTTTCTAGAAATCTGTGCATGTCCTCAAGGTTGTTTACTTTGTTGTCATAGAGCTATTCATAGCTCTTGTGATGTTTTATATTTTTATGGTATATGTTGTAACTTCTCCCATTTAATTTATGATTCTAGTTATGAGAGATTTCACTTTAAACTTTGACTCTAGCCAATGGTTTATTAATTTTGTTTAGTTATTCAAAGAACCAACTTTTGGTTTCATTTATCTTCAGGATTTTCTTTTTGTTTTTTATTTATTTCTGCTTGAATTTTTATAATTTCTTTACTTCTATTGATTTTTGACTTTGATTGTTCTTTTAAATGTAGAGTTAGGTTGTTTATTTGCAATTTTTCTTTTTCCTTGAGATAGACCCGGAATGCAATGAATTTCCCACTTAAGTGCTGCTTTTTCTGCATCCCATAGATTCCGGTGCTTGTGTCTTCATTCTCATTTGTTTCTAAATTTCTTTTTAAGTTTCTCTTTGATTTCCTTTTACCCAATGGTCATTCAGAAGCATATTGTTTAGTCTCTAATTAATTTGAGATATTCCAACTTTCTTTTTGTGGTTGATTTCTGGTTTTAATCCATTGTGATCAGAGAAGATGCTTGATATGATTTCAGTCATTGTAAATTTTTTTAGACTTGTTTTGTGCCCCAGCATATGAGCTATCCTTGATAATGTTCCATGTGCACCTGAGAAGAAAGTGAATGCTGTATTCATTGGATGAAGTATTTGGTATATGTCTGTTAGACCTAACTGTTCCAAATAGTTACTTAAACCTGACGTTTCCATGTTAATTTTCTGTTTGGTTGATCTGTCCTTTGTTGTAAGTGGGGTGTTAAATAAATTCTCCTACTATTAGTATGTTGCTATTGATGTCTCTTGTCAGTTCAAATGATACTTAATATATTTTTATGTTCCTTTATTTGGTTAATAAGCTTTATAACCCCTTAATCATTACATACTGTCCATCACTGTCTTTTATTATGCTTTTCAGTTGGAATTCTGTTTTATCTGATATAAGTATAGCTGTTCCTGCTTTTTTGTAGTTGTCATTCAACTGTAGGATTGTCTTCCAAGCACTGATTTGTTTATCTTTTGAAAGAAAGTGAGTTCCTTGAATGCAGCAGACGTTTGGGTTATGATTTTTAATCCATTTGGCCACTCTGTGTCATTTGGTGAATTCAGTCCATTAACATTTAGGGTAATTATTGATATGTAGTTGTTTATTGTCATTTTATAATTTGTCTTTTGTGTTGTTCCAGAGGCTGCCTTTGTTTTTCTTTTTCTCTTAAGTCGGTGCACGTAGTTATGTTTGTTTAGTTTTCCTTTTTGTTTTCTCTTTTGCTTTTCTCTGGAGATATCTTTTGAGGTGAACCTGAAGTTAACATTAAGAATTTTGTGTTTATTTTCTATCTTTATTTGAATACATAGAAGTCTTACACTCATTCTAACCATCCAGATTTTTGTAGTTTTCTCTCCATTTTTTATATTTGCTGTCTTACTGTTTTTAAGTGGGATTTCTTTACATTTTTATGGAGCATCCTGTAGTATTTTTTGTAGAACTGGTTTTGTGGTAATGAATTCCTTTAACTTTTGCTTATTGGAAAAACATTTTATCGTTCTTTTAGTTCAGATGATAATCACTCAGGGTATAGTATCCTGGGTTGAAAATCCTTTTCTTCATATCATGCTAGTCTCTTCTGGCCTGTAGAGTTTCAGTTGAGAAATTTGCTGACAATATTATGAGGACTCCTTTGTATGTGACTTGTTTTTCCCTGACTGCTTTAAGATCACATTTCTAGGCGTGGGTCTGCTTGGGTTTCTTTTATTAGGTCCTCTTTCAGTGCCCTGGTTTGGATGCTTGATTTATTCCTCTGGTTAGGGACATTCCCAGCTATTATTTCTTAAAATGCAGTTTCTTCCCCCATTTCTCTCTCTTCTCCTTCTGGTACTCCTATGATGCAAATGTTCCTTTTGATGTTATCCTGTAGGTCTCAAATACTGTCTTCATATCTTTGCATTCTTTCATATCTTTGCTGGTTTGCTTGAGTGTATTCCTCTGCCCTGTCTTCTAGCTTGATGATTCTATTCGAGGTTTCATCCATCCTTTTCTTGAGTCCCTCTATTGAGTTCTTTAGTTCAGCTATCGTACTTTATCTCTTTCATATCTTGCTTGATTTCTTCCTCTCCACTTTTATTGTTTTACTTTTATTCCTCTATTATTTTCTTGATTTCCATGAGTATTTTTATAACTTGCCATAAACTCATCCTCAGGTACTTTGCATATGTCTGTTGTATTCAGATTTTCCCCTGAGGTTTTATTTGGATCCATCATCTTGTGTATATTTCTCTGTGTCTTTGCTCCGTTTGACATTCTGTTTATATTTCTCTGGGTTCAGTTTCCCTGCAGTAATGGTATTGTGTTAGGGTATCAACTTTCACCAGAAAAGCCTGGAGTTTAGTTTGAACAATGGAAATTCTTGAGTTTTGTGACATCACCACTGATTGTATTTATTGAATTGCTTATGTGTACCCTATGTTGGGGCCCCAGCGATCAGCCTATAGGTTTGGAGTTTGTGTGGGGGATGTAGAGTCCCCCTCCACCCACCCAGGTGCACCAGATCCATAAGTAATGATCACCTTGTCATTGGCCCACAAATGGTAGTCAGGCTGCAGTTCCACCTCTACCCACAGGTTCTACTAGGTGGTAGAATTGAGGGCTGTCCCTTTCAGGAGGCTATCTTTTCCTTTAAGCCTGGGGGTGGGATATCCCATGGATGAGATATCTGATCAGGTGCTGACACAATATGGTGGTAGAAGGGAGTAGGAGTGGAGAATTCCCCTAACTACCTTCCAGTTATGTCCCAATGTAACTTCACTGCAGGAGCTCCAGCTTCAACCACCGGGACACTGGTTCTCCTTCCACTCTGAACAAAGGCTGTCTCCCCTGCCTCCATGTCCTTGTCCTGTTGGTGTGGGCTCTCTGATGCTTTTGGAGTGACTGTTCAGGAGAGCTGTTTCTTCCTGTGGTTCCATCCTCTTTACCTTGGCCTGAAACCTGAATTTGGGGTGTAGCTCTTTATTCTGATGTTTTTGCCTCCATTTTGTTGTCACGATTTCTGTTGCATCTCTGTAGAACTCTGTGCCTGGCTTTCCTCAGTGTCTTTTTTTCTGGAGAATACTACTAGTTGCTGTGTGGGGAGGATTTGAATCTCACTCCTACCAGGTCGCCATCTTGACTCCTCACCTACAATTTGCTTTTTGTGTGTTGACTTTGTATCCTGCTGCTTTGCTGAATTCTTTTGTTAGTTGTAATAGATAGATATGAAATCTTCAGTGTATTCTACATATAAGATCACATCATCTGTGAGGAGAGAATTTTCTTCCTCTCCAATTAGGATGCCTTTTATTTCTCTTTTTTACCTAATTGCTCTGGTTAGAAGTGGCAAATGCAGGCATTCTTACCTTGTTCCTGGACTTATAGAGGAAAGACTTTGAGTCTTTCACGATTGCATATGATGCTTGTGGTGGGTTTTTTATATGTGGCTTTTATTTTCATTTTTATCTTGGTAGTGTGCAGGCCAGGTGGAGATAGGGTTTCTCACTGAGCTTTATAAAATATAGAATAGGTACCCCCTGGTGAAGTAGCAGTTAGATCTGCTGCCTCTAGATGAGCATAGTACACATATATCCCAAGAACCCAAATTTGTGACCAGAGCAACCAGTGTGAACAATTAAATAAAAATAAAGTGCTACTTTTTTTCCCTCCCTTCCTGCCTGCCTGCTTGCACTCTTCTTTAAAACAAAACAAAACAAAAAACCAAAAAAACTATGAATAATATTAGTAATGGTGGTATGGATGTGTTTTCAAAGGACACCGAAGGATGGAAGGTAGGAATAAAGGAAAAACAGTCTGGTGATATTTTACTGAAGACAAAGAAGAGAATATCTGAGATTAATATTCTTTTGTATAAATTTGGGGTATGTATTATTTCTTAGTAACTTCCTGCCTGGTTAGGAATTTACTCTTAATTTGCAGTCTCCAGAATTGTATGTAAGTTGATTAATATCACTTGACATCCTGAATTATCATTGATTACTTAAGAATCTTAATTTTAATTCTGGTTTCTTTTTAGCATCCTTAATATTGATCCCTTCCTAATTATTATTTTCATCTAAACTTATTCATAAAATTTTATCAGAATCGTGGAGATTCTTGAGTTTCTTTTACTTCTGATCTTTTATCTATTGATGATCTTATAAAATGAAGATAACATGATAATAAGATTTCGAATGTATGCAATTATAAACTGTATCCCCCCCCCATTTTATACTTATTTTACTTGTTATTTTTTTGTGTTTATGGCATATTAATGCTCCCGTAGCTTACATCCATTTAAAAAGAGCCTAATATTAAATATTTTTTAAAGCATCTTTTGTTTTTATTTGTTTATGTAGTTGTTCACACTGATTGCTTTTCCCTAATCAGGACTTGATTGAACCCAGGGATATGTGATTTGCTTCTCTGGAGGTCACTGACCTAACCGCTGCGCCACCAGGGTACACAAATACTAAAGTTTTTGAAAGAAGCAGATTTATAAGAACTGTGAAAATGCCTTTATATACAATATTTTTAGGACAGCATCTCCTGTATGTACATATCATAATTATGTTTTTAAAAAAAATTTCTTACAGGTGAAATGTCAGCATTATAAGAAAAAACGAATGGAACAACAAGCAACTATTGCTTCTTTGCAAAAGGATATCTATAGATTAACAAAGGAGGATGAAGAGCGTGTTGTCACTCAAAACAGAGTGTTTGCCTATCTCTGCAAAAGAGTTCCGCATACCATCTTGGATAGACAGTAATGTTTCCTACATAAGTTGCACTATAGCTAGATTTATGTTTTAAAACTGAGTTTGTCTTGCGATTGGTTATATCTCTAAGTAAATAGGGGAGTCTCCCTTGATTTTAGCTTTTTTTCCTGTTTCTTTTTACATCCCCTCACCCATCTGGTTAGCTTGTCGAAGAATCTGATCAATTGTCTTGGAAAAGTACAGGCCAGATTGTTTATTTACTTCTTGATTATGTCAATTTATTCTATTATATTTCTGCTAAATTGAAAATTACAGTTAAATTTGGATTCAGGTGTTTTTTTGGCGAAATACTTTATAGGTGGTAATGAGTGTTTCACATTGTAACATATCAGGTACATGATGTCTAGTTAACCCACTCTTAGGGATGCTAGGATTGCTCAGTATTAAGTGGTAGCAACCTGATTCTTCCAGTGTAAAATTTCCCATCATCCTTTCATCTAATAGTTTAATGCACTGATGACTTTTTGATTCTACTGTATTCTTTTTTTCTTTCTTTCTGGAATTATCCCATAAAAAAATCTTTCCTATGAGTTAGGGACTTTTTGAATGCCCCGTTGGTTTGTTACAGAGACGATCGGGTCAATGCTCAGTTCTTTAATTACTTTTTTTTTTTTTTTTTTTTTAAAGAGTAGGCAGGTAGGAATGAAGCCAGGCAGGCAGGAAAAAAGCTGGAGAAGAAGAAGCATTTGATTTATTTAGTTGTGTTCCCCACTATTCCCACTTCTTGAGCTGTTTGTGAACTGTACACCGGCCTTTGGTTTAAACTCCTGAGCCACCACGTTTTCCTGATTCCCATTTTTTTAGAGTAAGAATATGGTGTCCTAATGATTTCCAGTGATAAGCCATAGAATTGTTTGTGGGTCTTTTTTCTAATGTTATTAACTCCATGGGACTTTATGATCAAATTATGCTCTTTGACCAGTGAGAGCATCTTATATTGGTGTTGTAGTCTTTTGACCCAACTCTATTAATCTTTGCTAAATTTTCCCCTTTTCGGCAGAGGGCACGTTCTGTATATATATATTTCTTGTACTAGACCCTTTTGAGGAATGGAATCAGATATATGCTACACTGAACAGTAAAAATTTTAATTAACTAAATTTAAAGTTAACTAATTAGAAATTTTTCAAAAGAGCTCTGGTTTCTTTTAGTCAGGAACCTTTTAGAGATCACAATTTAGGTGCTAGGATTGCTTAACATTATATGTTGTCATCAATTTCAGGATATTCCAGTGAGAGCACTAGGAAATACATATTTTGGGGGATACAGTTAGGGTACTGTATTCATAATGGAATCCAAAATTCTAAAGTATCTTTAAATATTTGTGTGTTTGTATCACCAAATTAATATTCAGTTATGTTCATTTGTTTCGATTTGTTTTCAAATTTTAGAGATTGTTATTTTTTTATTTATTTTTAAATATGCAAGACACACAATTCCTTAGCCAAAAATATAATTGTATATATTCAGAGAGGTTGTGTTATCATTCCTGTCTTCCCAAGCCTCTTCCTTTTCTCCCCGTAGGCAACTTAAAATATTTAGGTTTTTTAAAAATAAGTACAAGCAGCATCTTGGTTTTTTTTCACTTAACTGTATGAATAAATTACATTGTAACTAGGCTTATGCGTTTGCACGGTCGATTGGGGATCTTCACTAAGTATTTCTGTTTTAGTATAAAATAAATGAGTTTGTATATAAAATAAAAACAAGTTAAAAGTATAGATTTTTTTGATAATTATTTGAGAGAGAAATTACATTACAATAGATCCTTGAATAATGTGATTTTGTTCATCATCTTTTCATTATAACATTGATGAGAAAAACAATTCATGTCCACGTTGGACAACTTGATGTTATTCGAAGATCTTTTTGTTATATAGTGTTTTGCTTAAAGTGAGAGTTTCCAAGAACCTGTCGGTGACATCGAGGACCTACTTACCCAGATATAATTCTTACCCTTTTGAAGGAAGGGCAAGGTCAAAAATATAGTCAAATAACAAAAATTACAGAATAGGTGTGAATATAAAGGAGAAGCAAAGAAAGAAAAATAAGGATAGGGGAAAACAAAAAAGAAGGGGGCAGAGAAAAAGATAATTAAAGGAGAAAGAGGGTAGTAAAAGAGATGGAGGGAGGAGGAATGAAAAAAAATATCTGAATGAGTGAGTGAGAGAGGGAAAGGGAACGTACCATGTACAAGAAGTTGGATTCAGCTATGAATTTGTCTGATGACCTAGAATATCTTGACTGATTTTAGTAAAGCAAATATTTTCTTTGAAGCAGAACTTAATTGTGAGTGAATCTTATTGGAAATACATGAGTTATAACTACCATAGCTATTGACAGAAATTACAAAGGCATTGGACAAAACAACGTAGGACATACAGAGATAAGTAAAGCTATGAATTTTACATTTACTCAGATAAGTAAAATATAAGACAGGTAGTGGTACCTGCTGTAATGGCAGGATAAATAGGCAGTGGGATGTGAGCAAAAAGGCTTCATGAAGTGGGTAAATTTTAAACTAGACTACTAGGAACAATAGAATTTTAATAGGAAAAGGGAATTTTAGAGAAGTGTGGTGGCACATAATATATTTGGCAATGGAGGGTAGTGTAAGGTTTGGCGCATACAGTACAGGAGACAATGTGTCTTAGGAGACAAGTTAGAAGGGGAAGTGTGCTGGAATTTAGGGCTTAAATTCCAAGCTGAAGAGTTTGGGTTCTGTTTTCTATGTCACAGGATTAAAAAACAACAATAGAAACCAGGATTTCTGAGCAAAGAAATGAAACCACAGACGGACAAATTTAGCAATCAATTGTAATAATGTAGGTGAGAATTAATAAAGGCTTCTATTAGGACCAAAAGAAGGGAGAGAGATTGCAGAGATGAATAGGAATTGTCCACAGTGATTTGCTGTAGATGGAGAGTCAGAAGTAGACAGATTTCAAGCTAGATTTGGGGCATGAGAGGGAACATGATGATGTATTTATGGACACATGGTTGGGTGCTGCCTAATGTCAGCCCTGTACAGATAGCAGGTGTACAGTTAGAAGCACCAATTCCAGAGAACTCCCAAATTTCAGATAAAGAAGCAGTAAAAATTATGTTTGTATGTTGGGATAATCAAGAAACAAGAGTGTTTCAAGAAGGAGAGGGTGTTGACAAGTATTACATACTGCCTTATCACTTTATCAGTTTGCCTTCCCAGTCTTACTAGCTCAGAATTACCAGTTTGACATATAAGTTCTCCTTTTAATGTTTATTGAAGGTTGTAGGTTACAGTATGCAAAATGAAGTTTGCTATGAAAAGAGGAATGCAAAGGTAGGCGTGCCCTGGTGGAGTAGGGATTGGGTGTGGAACACATTGCATCCCAAGGTCCTGGGTTCTTGTCCCAGGACTGGCGGAACAACTAAATAAAATAAATAAAATATTTCTTTCTCCTTTCTTTCTGCCTGTCTCTGCTCACCTTCATTCCTGCCTGTACCTCTCCTTTAAAAAAAAAAAGAAGAAAAGAAATGCAATGGTAGCATAAGGGTGGTGAGGAAGTTATGAAGGCTATAAAGGAGAGGAAAGCATATACACAGAATAATATGAAAGGTGGTATGTACTGGGTTCAGAAAAGTTTGAAGTGATAGAAAAGATAGTCCCCAAAATTATGATATTAAAAGCACAATTAGTTGAGTTAATTTTGTAACAGGAAATGGGTTTCTCAAGACAGGAGGGAAATAGTATAAATTCTTACTTTAAAAAGAATAGCACATGGAAGTGTGTTATTTTCTTTTACTTTGAGGGTTTTTTAATTGTAAAAACTGTACATACTTATAAAAATTTAAATAATATAAAATAGTGCAGACTTGCTTATCCCTTCTGATCTCCATGTCCTAGAGATAAACATTGCAGACTGTTTAGTGCGCTCTTAGTGTTCTGCAGGACACGCGCTGTTGACATTTTCGTGGGGCTGTCACATTGCGATGAACTTTTTCAAAAATTTGTTTTTTAAAAGAAAGGTACAAACTGGAATAAGTGCAGGCAGGCCAGCAGGAAGAGAGAGAGAGGGATGAAATACTTTATTTTATTTAGTTGTTTATCTTGGTTGTTCTCCTGGCCCTGGGATGTGAACCCGGGTCCTTGGGATGTATGTGTACTGTGCCAGCCAAAGGCAGTAGACTAAACTGCTACTCCATCAGGGCATGACTTGAACTTTTAATGTCCTGCACATTCCTAGTCAGTGTGAAGACCAATATGGACCTCTAGGTTATGGTATCACCCAGTTAACCTGTGGGGTTCTTTTTCCTCTCTCTCTCTCTCTCTCTCCCCCC